>JAQBSW010000738.1:20000-173590 GCA_029291075.1 Eudiplozoon nipponicum | reverse complement strand
TGAACTATTTGTTATTGTTGTGTGAAATATTAATGTCGATCGCGTTCTTTTATTAACAAAATAATTATGGTGTTTTATTTATCCAGTTAATCTGTTGATAAAATTTAACGACAACGCTTCTTTACAAAAGATAATGTTTTTATATATTAATATGTCTGAATAAATGATTTACGTAATTAACAACTAAATTATTTTGGCATGATTTGAATATATATTTATTTGGTGTAAAAACTTAAAATAATATTTAATTTGTCTATAAAAAACCAGCTTCCATCCTATTTTAAAATTCGACTGCAGTTAAGTAACGACTGCGAATAAAATCTGAATTATGATAATTTTATTTAACAAAAAACTTGTGCGCATTTTGTAAAATTATTTATTATACCAAATATAGTTTCTTTTCAATTTTTCAACGGAAACTTATTTTAATATCGATTCTAGTCAAATATGAAGTGCCATTAAAAGAAAGGCCACCTTTGAACTGGAAAATGCGATAATGAATTATAAAATTATGCTTGGATTTCATTTAACACGTCGTCTGTAGAAACGGTGTTTTGCATTAGATGAATAATTTAATGCATTTACTAACCCATGGTTTTGTTCTTATTGACAATCTTGTTATAAATAAATTACTTTTAGCCTATATCGTCAATACTTGAATGTAAGTTTATTTGAATTTAAATGGATGTAATTGCTCCGATTTTCATTAACCTCATTGCCACTTTTGTAAATCATTAATAAGAGAACAGTTTGAATCAACTCGAAATGGTTACATATGTTAGGGCATTAGCGATGAAACGAGCTGGCATGGCCATAATGGAACTGCGTTTTCCAGACATCCCGGTAAACTTTGCAATGTCAAACGTGCTTTCATTTCAGCCTAGGAGGGCCACGACGTTTCGGGAAGATTCGTTTGTTAAAAGACATAATATTTTGATTTTTACAAAATATATCTAGAATAAAATCATATACTCACAGAATTTCAATATAACTTTCTGATATTTTAACGTCATAGTCAAGTTGACGTATTATCAATACACAATTCTCATTTCTTAGGTTGTATCGTTATATTTCTTAACTAGGAAACATGTCACGGTATTTGGATATCTATTCTATCTATCTAAATTTGTTCAATTCATCAAATTTACGATTAAATATGGCCAATTACAATCGCACAACATTAAACAGTTTCCATGTCTTTGAATAAATAGCATAGGGGCTTAAATATTTAAATGAAGTCTTTAGATTTAATATAAGCATCAATCACATTATATTTGTCTGGTTGCACAGCATAGAAAAGCCATAATCAGTTGCACGCAATGAAAGGTCTCGATCTAATATTACCAACCTCGGAGCACTACAGTAAACTGAATAACGTGGATTAAACCGCGTTTGTATATAATGTTTGAAAAATGGGAAATGCAGCCTTCAATTTTAATTTTCACTAGAACCTGGACCTCGCCATTGGTGTGACGATTTATGTGTCTTTATGACTCATTTGGCTAAACTGGTGGCGCCAAAATGCTTTTAAAAATTTCTCAAATGAAGCCGGTTAAAAAGTGAGTTCAAGTAAAATTAGTCCACCTCCGACCAAAATGGACCATTTAGTGGCCATACACTGCCAAAACATAAATGTGAATTGATTTTTTATACGACGGTAAAGAATCAGCGAATCATGCCAGTGAAATGCCGCGCGATAGTAATTGCACCTAAAATCTCGCGTACACAGTAATTTACGGAATTGTCGACTATGAAATTTATTTTCCGTAACGCGTATAATTTTTTTAGTTTACGCCAAACATATATAGATTAATTAATTGAACATTCACTGAGTGAGCCGGCAGTGACAAAAAACATTTTTATTTAGTTTGATGAATTCCGGTATGAACACCTACTTTATTATTTTACTAGCAAAACTGCCGACTGCGCCTTTACTTACGAATTGGGAAACACCATAGTAAGCACCAGAATGCAACGGCACAATTATTAACGAGAATGAAGCCGAAATGTTACTACGCGAATTGAAAAATCCGAAGTACCAATATAAACTTTAGTGGACTCGCATTGATAGCATTTGTCTTGATTGAAGGCTGCTTAATTTTAATGAAATAACGAAAATTACGTTTGCTCAATTGATATTTTGTATGTCCTACAAAGTTAAGGCTAAGTTATTAATCTGTTACCATCACCATCAACAGTTGCAAAACAATGAATCGAACTAAACTTCATATTGTACTTTCATTAAACAGTTTTAAATTCATAAAACTGATAATTCATTATAAATTTGTATGTTGAAATAGGAGCAACTGAAATTTGTTAATGAAAAAAATTCGCTCGACTATAAATTTGTAAAAATCTCATTTTACTACTTTTAGTTTTCACGAGATAACGTAATGGAATGCTATTACCACTTCATTGAAAACTTTGCCAGCTCAGAAAAAGTCCTGGAGGCCTGTTGGAATACAAAGTCAATGTTTCAAAAGTTCTGCGAGGTAAGTCGTAGCAAATCATTTAATTCGACATTTCACGTCACATATTCGAGTTTTTAACTGCAATTTAGAGATTTTAAGTTGTTAACTGGAAACGTTCTTATCAAGATCAGAAAAAAATTGAAATCAATTTATTTCCACGTGACTTCTAACACAGAAGCATTTGCGAATCTACCGAATAAGACTCAGTATTGCATGAATATCGTATTTAGAATATGTTATACGTCCTTGAATTTGATGTTTCGCGCACCTAGTAACAAAATATATAATTAAATTTAAAGTACGTGGATTGCGCGGGCGGTGATAATTGTTATAATCAAGTTTGCTGTCTTGATATAAGCACCTGACCCATTGATTACTCACATTTGTCAGTATAAACTAAGATTTGCCTTTTCTACACTATACAATTCTTAGTTTATATTGACATATGTAAGTAAATAACGGGTCAGTTGCTTATATTTAGTAACGTGTTTGTTTAAATATGCCCAGAAGGATTTTGCAAAAACGGTATACTCCCATTTTTGTTTACGCTTATTGCTTAATAGTGACTCATCAATTAGAGACCGCAATCTGACCTACACCCATCACATGTTCGGTCAATAAACATGGGGATCAAGGCCAGAGTGTATGGATTAACTGGAGTAGCAGGTGTTCAGAAATTGTTGTAATTCACCATTTCGGTGAACTATAGCATAAATTGATATCCATCAGGTTGGTATCATGTACCGACTCGCTAACCATACTGTTAGTACCATGTACCTTTTCGGTACAATAATGTTGGTCTCGGTTACTAACACAATAGCCATAGTGTTAGTATCCTTTACAGACTCGGTATATATATATTATATAGTGTGAGTTAGCGTTGAAGTCGCATTGTCGTTGACTCTAGATGATGTTAGCTTCATTATTGCAGGTTTACACATTCGTCTAGGAGATTGTACCGTCCTATTATCCAACATTCTTGACCAAAATATATAGTGGTTAAAGGGCGTAATACCGGCTCCTACTGATGAGTCGCCAGTAAGCACGAAATGAATGTGTATGAGATTATACTTTCCGTTCATGCTGCCTTTGGTTTATCCTTCTGGTCACAACTGAACTAATTTGTTACTTGGTTCGCAACACCTAATACATATATATTAGTTCTTCGCAACAAACAGTATTTAAACATGGGGATAGTTGGACGGCGCATTCTTCTATACGTTTGCGTGTTAAATCAGAAATATAGGCATCTTTATACAAAGTTTTCAGCAATACGCCTAAAAAGACAGTTTACTATTTACAGAGTTACAAAAACTGTAAAATTTTACTAAAAGTGATTTTTTTGAAACCGTACTAACCATTTGGATAGTTCATTAAACACTAATATTCTGTCATGAAATTATATATTTTAATCATTTTGACTTTGGAAAATATTTTTGATCATGTTTCTGCTAACCTGTTACCAGCTATCCAACGTATCAAAAATCATTGTACATATATCAACTCTTCGAATCTAAGTTAATTTAATTGTTATAGATTCTAAGATTTTTATGAACACCCCAAAAAGGTGATCAATTATGTCGAGGGAGTTCAATGCATATGGTCCTGTTGTTTTAACAGGCGTTCAGAATAGTTGTCATTTACAATTTAAGTGAAAAATACCCAATCTCAATTTTTTTGTACACTTTAAAGTTCTGGTACATATTACATTAATGGGTTTTTTATGAGTTCTGGTTTCTAAAGACTGCATTTGAATTTGACTCTGCCAATACTTTAATATACGTGTGAATAATGGATTTTACTACCAGACTTTTCCATATTTTCTGACAACAAATATATCGTGTATGGTATGTAGTGACGACTCCTACTGATAAGTCCCCAGCACCACGAAACGCATGTCTGCGTTAAAATTACTTTTTTTTCCACGCGAACTTTGTCATATTTTACGGACCTATTTGAAGAAATATGATGCTCGGCATTTAATGACTTAATCATAAATACATATTTATAATAAAGTCTGTTAATGTCATTGTATGCAGTTATTAGTTACCTGTGTATGCATAAAAGAATCTGCCTCAAATCATTTTGATTGTAAATTAATGTAATCATTTCTATTTTGTTTGACTCTGTATATAAACTGCCGTTAGATTTAGCATTATATTTGGTTTAGTCAGATCGAGGGTTTCGTTGAAGTTATTGGAAACACAACTCCCTATCTAGATAGAATAAGCTACTTTACGGTTTAAAATATATACAGAAAAATTTGTGACATAAACGTATGTTTGAAGCCGAATCGTGCAACGTAAGCTTATTATATTGCCCAACTTGACTATCAGTGTTGTAATGATCAGAAATTTTGTGTGGTAACTACATCAAATGTGAAATTCTTAAATTCGAACAACGAAAATAAATCAACTTTCAGTTAGCATCAGGCTATGTACTTGGCAATTTCAATAAGCTGACTAGTTTAATGCCAGAATATAGTCCATATTAAAATTTTACCATTATAATTTTATATACCGATCGATTGATTAATTAACAAGTTCTAATAGAAGTTCTGATGAATCAAAATGTTAAACGTAATAAATTATTCATTGAACGCAGCGATATCTAAGACTACCAAAAATAAACCATCTAATGTAAGTAAATGAGTCAGTACAAACCTTTGGACTATTTATTCTAAATAAAAAATGATAAAATAATAAATGCACAAGTCAAACAGCATAGCTGAATTATTTAGATTGCTAGAATTCGAATAAAAAGTAATTTGAGAAGTGCTAATGTTTAAAACAATACCAATAATAAATAAAATTTTATTTAATAATATTGGAATAGGGCACAATTTGTCCATAATTATAGGTAAGAATGATGCCTTATTAAGAACACAAATGAAATTAAATAAAGTGAACTCCACCAATAAACTAATTACAATTCCTGAAATAATAAAAAATACTAACGCATATTAGAGGTTGATTCTACAGATTTTATATTGTCTGGTGCATTAAATGTAACTCCAATTGTTGGAAAAGTTAATCTACATAAATTAAGACAAATTTAAAATTACCTTATTATTGGCGAACATTTGAAATAAAATATGGAAAGAATTAAAGCCATCTTTTTTAATATGTAAGATTCTATATGGGAGAATATTGGCACTATTTGCATACTCTCTAATTCCAATAAAACGTCAAATATTAATATCTAAACCGCAGAGAATTCATTTTGCCGATTCTCGGACAATTAAGAACTACGTTACATAAGCTATCGTGCAAATCTATAGAAAACTATTTAAAACTAAATCCATATCCGAGATTTTATCATTTTCAGTCTTTATGACGGTGTATTTTTCTGGGCATTTTCCTCGAATAAAAATACGATTTTTATTTATACGTATTCTACCAGAAGGATTCTACTTGTTGCGTAGATTTACTCATTTGGTATTTAAGCAGCTGAGTTCCATGTAATTGACTACAAAATCATACATGATTTAATTTATCCTATAAAGTCTTTACATCAGTTCTACATATACTATAATAAAGCTGGATTATGCGTAATTATATTTTTGAAATATGTTAAATTCGCTTTACATTTAAACCAATGTACGGTATCAAAATATAAAAATCAAGACATTTATCTGCTTTCGCTTTGATATTTAGCGCCAAATTAATATCTGTTTTTAAACATTAATGCAATGAGTGCATGTATAATTGAAGCGCCTTTGAAATAATCAAAATAACTGAAGTATTTAAAAAAAGTTAATGAGTGCAATGTTTCGTAAACTGGAAGTACACAAAATTTTTTTCAAAAACTAGTTCAGGCACTGATAATTCAAACGTTTATTCTTTAATTGACAAAATGATATAAACATTAAATGAAGAGTTATCTTATAACCCAGTATCGCAAAACATTTCTTAGGTATCATTAGTACTGTCTTCATTGTAGCAAATCTTACATTGAAATGTTAATCTCATACGTATAATTTTTTATTCTGAGAACTATTCTTTTGCATGTATTTCAATAATAGTGTATATTAAGAATATGACATTTTCCTCGTGTAAAGCAAATGCATATCCAAGATATGAATTACGAAGCTTGCTAATTCTTGATTGTTTTGAAAATTAAGATTGTTTTCCTTATTTACCTAAGCTTTAACGATTTTAATTAGAAAAATTTCAATCAATATTTATATTAAACTATTGATTTTGAATTAAACGTAGTTATTGTAATAGAGAAGCTGAATTCAAGCATGAGTAAAGTATTATTGTAAGTTTGTTAAGGCAGTTCTCAGAATAATATTTAAATTTTATGCTTAATTTAAGTTGTTATATTGATCAGAGTAATTTTTAACTGACTGTTGATTCCGCTGTATTTTAAATTAAGCACAACATGAATTCTATTGGCCAATATTTTTTGATTGTTAAAAAAGTTTTGGTCTTAAAGAATCCAGGAAATATGAACATAAAAGCACACGTTAAATAAAACGCAATTACATGAGACAAAGTGAAAGCTAATGATAAAAAAACTTTTGTTAGTTTAATACAAACAGCACGCTGCTGTGATTTTTATAGAGTTCGTAATTCTAGAATTACGGAAAGAGCCATAATGATCCAGACATGTCAATGTCTCATGGATGTATTATCGCCAAATATGATTGCAATTTGGCACCGATTGTTTATTACAGAGAGCTCTAATTTGAGGCAGGTATTGAGACTTATAGATAACTCTAAACTTTGGGAGTTCAAACCCCTATGTACATACATTTGTCAGTATAAATTAATTATTGTATTTTGTAGAATAGGCAATTTACCCAGTAGACCGGTTTCGTCCTTCTTGGGAAAACATCACGTATTGTCCAGAATTCGCCTAAGACAGGGCTCGAAACTTAGCTGCCGCAATTTCTGTGACAGGTGGGCTTAAATGTGGCTCACATTATTCATGCTATGCTTTTCGACCGATTAAATAAATTTAGATTGATGCCTTTTCACGCCCAAAATCTTATTGTAATGAATCAGTGGTTAGAGCACCAGATTCCGAAGCAGACGTGCTTAGTTTCGAACTCTTTCTGTGGAAAATTTTGGACAGGACGTGATGTGATCACAATAAGGACGAAACCGGTCAACTTGATGAATTGACTTCTCTGGACTACAAAATACTTGGACTATACTGACAAATGTATGTACATAATTGGTCAGGTGTTTATATCAAAATCGAAACAGACTGCGCAACCAATGTTCATTAAATTTCAGTCATGACCGTCTTTTAACAATTCGTTAAGTGATATCAGAGATTACCTTTAAAAAAATAAATAAAATATTCCTGATGTTAGCTGTTGAGCTTTCAATCTTGATATATTTCGATAATGTGCAATTGTTATTCTAAATTTATAATTTGATGATTTGAAAAATATTAACATGTAGTGATAAAAATTTTATCATGTCTTAAAATATAAGAATGTCAGTTAAAGCTGGGTGCTCTGATATTTTACCATAAGATAATGTATCCGTTCAATTTTTTAATATGTTTTGTGGACAATTAATTAACTGACTCACAGGAATGCGACCAATTGTTTATATATATATATATATATATATATATATATATATATATTAATGTCCTTTGGAAATATACAACAATTCACAATCTTTAAATCAAAGAAAGTTTTTACTTTTGAATAAATGAACACTATGAAAAATTTTCTCAAATTAGATTTACAGTTACCATTTAAAAGGCTTCATGTTAGAAAGTATCTAACCATTTTTCGCACCTAGAAGAACTGAACAAATAAACAATCACATACAATAATGCTAGTTGCATGCAAAACATGGGTTCTATGTAGTAGAAGATAAGTATCATGCTTTTGAACCAAGTCCTCTCGGGCTCAATCCCCCATCTCTCGACTATTATGAAGTGGTCGGCCAAATAGAAACCAGTATAACATATGAGCTGCATCTGCTAAATTTTGCAATTTATATTTAATTCGGCCAATATATTCAAGCAAATCCACCTATTATACCTTGTTCTAATATAAACTGCGCAGGTGTCATATTCAAGCATGTATTTAGGTATTGCGAACCTAGTGACATATATGTTCAATTGTGACCAGAAGGATAAACCAAACACAGCATGAACGAAAAGTATAATCTCATTCACATTCGTTTCGTGCTTACTGGCAACTCATCAGTAGGAGCCGATATTACGCCCTTTACCCATTATATATTTGGGTGAGGAATGTGGGATTATAAAAGGGTACAATCTCCTAGGCGAAAGGGTAAACCTGCGGTAATGAAGCTAACTTCATTTAAAGTCTTCGACAGTACCAATTCAAAGAAAACTCAAAGTATATAATATATATTCCTAGTCTGTAAAAGATACGAAAACTATGGCTTTTGTTACCAGGTCTGCAACCTGAATATGCAATTACATATATTGTTCTCCGCCAAACAGTATCTAACTGTTTAATACAAATTGAATGATATCATGCTACCTGGATATTATAAACTGATATCGACTGTCTTAGAATGTATGGATTTACTGGACTAACAGGTGTAAATTTCAATTTCGGTGAACTAGCAGTATACATCTGTAAATCCATGATGTTGGTAACTTTTACCGACTCGGCAAGCATATTGTTAGTACCATGTACCTTTTCGGTACAATAATGTTGGTAGCGGTTACTAACACAATAGCCATAATGTTAGTAACCTTTACAGACTCGGTATATATATTATATAGTGTGAGTTAGCGTTGGAGTTGCATTGTCGTAGACTTTATATGATGTTAGCTTCACTATTGCAAGTTTACACATTCATCTAGGAGATTGTACCGTCCTATTATTCCACATTCTTCTACCAAATATATAGTAGTTAATGGGCGTAATACCGGCTCCTACTGATGAGTCGCCAGTAAGCACGAAACGAATGTGCATGAGATTATACTTTCCGTTCATGCTGGCTTTGGTTTATATTTCTGGCCACAACTGAACTTATTTGCTACTAGGTTTACAACACCTAATACATACTTGCATATATATTAGTTCTCCGCCACAAACAGTATCTAGCAGGTGGCATATTGCTTGTTTATTGATGAAATATTGCAGCTGATTAGTGTAAACCCTAGTTTTATCGCGATACTTATGATGTTTCACCGAAAATGATATAAAATAGCGAACATAAAATGGAATATTGCATTTAATGCGCGGCTCCAGTGCCGATGGTAATTTGTTGCATGACTCATCTCCAATTGCATTTGGATTCGATCCCTAACCTCGACGTTTCTGTTTATTACTAAGGGGGGTAATAGAAGAAATTTACTTATTTATTTAGGAAATATTTGTTTTATTCTGACAATTAAATTATATACTTTTGTCAGCGCACGAATCGTTTAGGTGTTTTAAATTGATGGTTGGCAGGGCTGTGTGAGTGTAGGCGTCATTTTTGTACTGAAACTAAGTAATAACAGTGATATTGTTGCTCTCCTTTCAGATAAGGTTTCAACAGCCTTTCGCAAATTTAGATATTGCAAGTACACATATTTACTTAAGAGACATTATGACTTTTACTCCAAATTTTCAAAAGCTTTATTGCTGTGATTGTAGTAGCCATGTTTGATGAGTAGAATGTATAAGTAAACGCTTTTCTGTTTGTGCAGATTTGGATGATAATGATGCTAATAATAGAAGCATTAATATAGCTGCTTGTACGTAAACGGGAATAGTTGATTGATCAAATGCCAGCTACCCTTTGTATCAATATCAGACATCAATTTGCCCGACTTGCAGCAAATTCATTGAGAGGCAACTACAAAAACTCAATCATAATTATCATTTTAAAAATGCCCAAATTGAAAAGAGATTCAAGAATTCAATCAACACGTCTCTGGTTGTCATCAAAATCAGGCAGAAAAACTTAGCACCGATATGAAATAAGAGAGTGACAAATGCAGAACAAGCATTCATACCTGCATTTCGTTAAAAATAATAATAAGGCTAACGGTAGTTCACCAATGGAACTATTACCTCAATTTTGGCACTAACAGCGTATATGATTGGAGTCACATCTATCCATACGCACACGCATGTTTGCGCATATTCTAAAATGAAAGTTTTACTAAGCAACATATACGACTGATAGAAATAAAAATAAATACCATTAAAATTTAACAATAATTGATTGCGCGATTGGTGGTAACGATTCTTTAAATCAAGTTTGGGAGCTTGAAGTAAACACCAATCCCATTGTATTTAACCAGTCGTCGAACAACATCGCAAAACTACCGCCAGTCGCACGCACTAACGCGTTTCGACCTTCCATGATCATCATCAGAATACGATAGTCAGTTTGCCATCGTACACTGATGATGGTCATGGAAGGTCGAAACGCGTCTGTGCGTGCGACTGGCAGTAGTTTTGTTATGTTTTTCGACGACTGGTTAAATACAATGGGATTGGTTTTTATTTCAAGCTCGCAAACTTGATTTAAAGAATTGTTCTCACCACCCGCGCAATCAATTATTGTTAAATTGTATTGCCTATATATGTATATGGGGCGAAAGCTACAAACAGTTAATGTTCGTGACTGCATAGAAATTGTGCAGCCGACATTTCCAGTCAAGTTCAATGTATGCGAGACAGCTAGAGGTTAGAGCCGCATATATAAATTTTATTTCCATATATATTCAATGCGGTTTGATCCTCGATTGTCAGTTTGCCATCGTACTCTGATGATGATCATGGAAAGTCGAAACGCGTCAGTGCGTTGCGGCTGGTGGTAGTTTTTTTTATGTTGTTCGACGACTGGTTAAATAAAATTTACTTCAAGATCGCAAACTTGATTTTCAGAAATACCATTGAAAATCTGATTTATACTCGCCAGCACAATCAATCACAAAATCTGACAAATTGAGACTAATTAATATTATCTTAGAAGAATGCGTATGTATTTTTTTATTGTTTAGAAATATACATGATTATTTATCCTAAAAAAATATTTTGTTTAAATTAATGACCATTTTTTTCTTTTAAAGCTATATTGTGTATAAATATTTTTCGAGTATAGAATAAACTTTGCTTCTATGAGCAAAGGCATTCCATCCAGTTGTTATATAGTTAAAAATTAAGTTTAATATACAGAAGGGATGGCACAGTCGATATTCTGTGGCACTGAAGCAAGTAAGCCCCAGATCAAGTCTGGCCCGCAGAAAATTGTGGAGATCAGTTGAAGAGTTCCCATTAAGAACGAAACCGAGCTACCGGATGAATTGTCTATGCTACCCGCGGCACTGTTTCGATTATACTGACAACATATATAAAACAAGAATCCTCCCATTAGACTTATAATCAATATATATATATATATATTTATAAGATATATATATATATATATATATATATATATATATACGAATCTGGAAACACCATTATTAAATTAAGATTGCTGCCCCCATTTCCATGAGTCGCCAATACGGCCTTATTCCAGGTAATATTTTGCTTTTTTTAAATATGGTATAAAAGCGAACTCAGATTGCCTATGCGTGGGCGTCTTATATCACGCGAGATGAAATACTATTTTGAAAATGCATATAGTAGTCATTCTAAACTAGACAGCTGATTACACATGTACGCCATACTTGGTATAGGAGACTTATGGGCAGTCAACACAACTGTATAAGAGACAGCATAAATACTACGCGGGATTATGCTAAGGAATTGCTCTTATTTTTTAATCAAATTTTTAATTTAGTGTAAAATTTGCTTCTATAGACTCCCATTTTGTTTGTACTTAATTGAAAATAGCTTCATTATACTTTATAATTTTTAATAGTATTATGGTCGCCATGTTTGTTGCAAACTAGCATTTATGCTGTCAAGAATTTGCAGTGGACAGGACTCGAATCTGAACACGTCTCCCCGGAATCT
Source organism: Eudiplozoon nipponicum (assembly GCA_029291075.1). Taxonomy (NCBI): domain Eukaryota; kingdom Metazoa; phylum Platyhelminthes; class Monogenea; order Mazocraeidea; family Diplozoidae; genus Eudiplozoon; species Eudiplozoon nipponicum. The sequence continues at coordinate 161,206 of JAQBSW010000738.1, read as the reverse complement.
GTTGATTTAACTCCTCAGCATCCTGCCAAACACTATTAATAATTTTCAGTTGTATGATAACTAATATTTCTTGGTTTGCTTTTAGTTAATGTGGAGTCTATTTGACATCATTTAGACATAACGTTCCAAATGACCATCCACAATCTGTCATTAAAGAACAGAAACATCATTAAATGTTGCAAGCAAACATTTTTGCTAGTTATAGCAAAAATACAATCACAAAGAACTTACGAACTGTATATCTAAATTATAGTCTGCATTTTTTATGCTGTATGCAGGCATGAAAATAATTTCCCTTTAGAAATTCTATGCAGTAGTTTTTTACTTTATAGCATGAGTTTGTGAAATGTGTGATAGGAATCTGTGTACTGTATGCCAACTTTATTGCTATTAGACACTTCACCGCTTGTGCAATTAAACATGCATTTATTATTAACAGTACATGTGGTTCAGCTCAGTGTGTGGTTTTATGTTACGCTTTCTTTTAATCTGCAAACAGACATGCCACACGAATGTAACCTTTATTATCTATATATAATCAAAGTATACATTTTTTAGATAATTTGAATGAAACCTGTTGTGAAGGCCCAACATTTTCTAAAATATTATATACGGTTATACTATTTTTCATCTTTTTTCTCTTCCGCCCACTTTTGGTAGCACAAAATGCGTGAATCTGGAATGAAGCTGCCTTTGAAGGCATTGATAATTCAGCCTGTTCAAAGGATTCCACGTTATGAGCTGATAATTAAGGTATGTAGAATTCTTTTTTACATTAAATATATAATTAAAGAGAAGTACAAAAGTTTAATATATTATTGTTGTAGAATGCATAGATACAGTATATCAATCAAGAACACCTCACGGTAATTAATAGATTGGCTGATTTTGAGGCCATAGTGAATTTGTGTAATCATTCCACAGTGGTCAGAGCCTGCTAAACCAACAGAAGTTGTTACATCGTCATTTAATCGATTCGTTCATATATTTTAAATTTTGCATTGTTAGCTCCTTCCTTTCTACCGTTGGTAAAATTGATCCTATCTGACCAGAACGACTGACCCAGTTCTCATAAAGAAATCAATAAAGAAAATTAGTTTCGAAAAATGGATTTTGATGGCACTAATTGAAAAACTTGTTGAATTACATAGTCTCGTCTTATAACTCTTTGCGATTTTATTACTGTATATTCGGCTTTTAATTAAGAAACGCGCAAATGAAATTTCACTTGAGAGTTAAATTTCAAAATAGGATGCCTAAATAATTACTTTCCATATAATTTAATATTCAAGCCATTCTGGGAACAGGGTAACCTGAATGACTCCTGAATTAATTAAAATAAAAGTACAAAACTTTATAAATTTATCACGTAGTAAAACATCATTCAAAATTTTATAGCACTTAAAGCGTGGGCAGTCCAAAAATAAACACATTACCTCAATATTTCAACCGACTTTCCCCAAATATTTTCTAATGCCATTGGCCACCTGGGCAATCCAGATCAATAAAGTAAAAGCACACAAAGTATGCACATATAGCTCATTGGTGCTGGAAATGTAAATAAATACAAGAAATTTTTGATGATGATAAATTAGACAGTTAGTCCACTATATATCAAAAATACTATACACTGATTTAACCAGACAGCCAGTTCTGTAAAGCTGCACGGCTCCACATCCTCAGGCCGAAAAAAATTATTTCATTTTCCACGAGGAATAACTCTGGCGAGTAAGATATGGTACAAAATATGTAGTAAAGAAGACAGTGAGTGACAAAATATAATGCAATTAACATGCCGAAATAAAATATTTACTCTCTCCTGATAATATTAGCAGAATTGTTTAAGGTTTACATAGTTTAATTTCTTAATATTATTTAATATTTAAAATAAAATGAATATTAGATTTAGTTGTGAGTAGGCGATCATTGTCAAAAATGAACGCTTTTCAAAATGAATTAGATAAATGTTACTAACAATGCAATTTGCCGCTTAAAAGGTTTGGAAGAATAGAGCAATTATTTCAAGAAGTCATAATTTAATCATTCTCATTTTATGGCACAAATTGTTATAAAATTTCAAAAAAATCATAGCTGTTCGCAAAGTTATCATCAAACATTGGTTTAATATGCCTTCATGACATATAGCGAAAATAGACAATTATTATTCTTGATTCCTTCATCGTATTGTGACCGACGTCCTCGGTCTGATGAAGCCTGATGTCTGCTTATAACTGCCGAAGCTTTCATTACTGGAACACAACTTCCCAATCTTTGATGCCTTAGTCACTCAATATAATGTTGACCCATCGATATGTTCGAAGTATGGCGACATCATTTCTGGTATAATAACCAAGAATATCATAAGGCACAAATTATTCCATAATGGACATCGAGCTTTTTCTGACGGAGAACTTAATGCACCAAACGATAAGGGTAACTATAACGCTAGGGTCAAATAGACAATGTGTTCTTATTTGTCGCATGTAGGGCTTGCAAAATTTGTAGTCCGGAAAGCCTGAGTACACACATTTTGAAACCAAGGCAAAACTGATACATTCTTGACTTGATTTATTTTATTAAACTGTCAGAAACTAGCAGGAATGGTAATCTTTTTCAATAATATGTTATAGAAAGTACAACAAATAATGCGCATGAAAAACTGGTTAGTTGGCTGACATCATTTTATGCAATCTGTTTTACATGACGTAAATTCTATGCTTAATGTCAATTTTGACTTATTTAAGATGTAATTTTTTTACAATCTGTTGTGTTTTTCACGGTCATTGTGTTCTCTTCTGTTCCGATATAGAAATAGATTCTAAATTAGCATTATATTTGCACCGTTTGTACAATCTCGACGGAAATTTGCACAACGGATCTTACCAGGCTTCATATTCACCTGACCAGGAACAATAAGCTTTGCATAATAATGCCAATTTCACAAATTAAACGCTTTAACAACTTTATTTTCTAATAAAAATAAACATTGTTAAATTTCTTTTAGGTAAGACGTCTTGCATACTAGTCAAAGCGTCCGTGTTCCGTAGAAATATAAGCGGAAAAGAAATCGAAAATAATCTCACGTTTCAAATTTTATAATAAAAATAATCAATTAGCTAACTGAAAACCAATTAAACCGTATTCAAATATAGTTAATTTTTAACTTATGACTTCCAAATGAATTCAGACACATTTGGAATAATTACTAATTAATGTTTGTATGCAAAGAATTTTGAATTTTGGCACTGTTGAAGAATTCTAATAAGTTTGTTATATCCAACGAATTTGATTATATACGAAATATAAAATTATATGTTTATTGTGCAATTATTGGTAACATTAGTGTTGAAAACACCTATCTAAACAAATGGAAATACTACAGATAAGCATCAATCCTGCGTTTTAGTACAATTGTCTGAAGAATATTTATATTCTCTTGGTTGCAGCTAAAATGAATACTCTTCACTTGGCATTTCATAAAAGCGCTATTCTTCCTGATCAGACATTCAGGAAAGTGTAAACCTTAAGCAAGTTAAAAATAAACTGACTGACGGTAGTTTTTCTATGCCGTTCGATGACTAGTTGGATTAGAGTTTACTTCAAGCTCGCAAAATAGATTTGAATAATTGCTACCAACACTCGCGCGATCATCGATTGTTTAAATGTGTTACCCATATATATGTGGAAAAATTTGCAAAAATTTAATTTTCGTAACTGTACAGAAATTGTGCAGCCAACATTCATAGTCAAGTACAATTTGTGCGAGACTACTAGAGGTGAGAGCCGCATATTTAAATTTGCTTTCCATATAGGTATGGATTGCGGTTCGATCATTATAAGTCAGTTTTTTATCGATGTGCACTGATGATGAAAATGGAAGGTCGAAAAGCATCAGAACACGTGACTGACGGTAGTTTTGCTATGCTGTTCGACGATTGGTTAAATACAATTGGATTGGTGTTTACTTCAAGTTCAAAAATTTGATTTAAATAATTGTTAACACCACCCGCGCAATCATTGATTGTTTGGTGGCCAATATAATTTGAGATATGCAAAATTCCCCTTCATATTTTAATAGAGACTCATCGAACATACTCCAAAAGAGTTAGCGGACTACGCCCTATTAATAGAGGCGGAATCGGCGTTGCACCGTATTGCGTTACGAGCGAACGCGGCCCAAGTCGACGCAAAGCAAGATGATGCAACTGTAGAAGGTCTCAAACTACTCGAACGACTTCTAGCTCCAGCGGTGAGTAGATTTATTTTCACCTAATGGACCGATTGATTTGTGCTTTTTGCACGGAAAGTCTTCTATGGATAAAACCAAATATAGGCACTTTTATTGTTTGAAAGAATAGATTATGTTAATTGTTTATTATTCAGTCTTATGAGTTGCATTTGACCGAGAACTAATGTCGAGATTATATTTTTGTAGTTAAATTATTGTTAACTTCTAATAACAGTAGTAGATTAACATCTGCTAACCTAAGTCACAGCATATCAAAGTACTGTGTAACGTCTATTCAATTACTATATTGTTAGTCTAATTCTAATTTAATTACTATTTGAGCCGATGTTTCTTGATTTACAAAATACCATCTACAGAAGTACATATACGGAGATTGATATATATATATATATATATATATATATATATATATATATATATATATATGTAAGAACAAAACAACGTACTCGATGGAATAACATTTATTAATAAATCTTATTTCTACCAGTATCTACAGCCATTGTTCTGGATTCGTTAGTATATTCGTTCATCCAATCTCACTGTACATTTGTTGTAACCAATCTCCTCTTCGTTATTCTAGCCTTTGTTTTGTGCAATTTAGACCACTACTTTTGTGCAATTTAGACCACTCCTTTTGCGTAACGTCATTTGGTGTGTCATCGCTTTCATTGTAATTGCGTCCGTAATTGATGTATGTGTCGTATTTTGCGAAGCGTTGGCTATTTTTAAAGGCATGTCAGTTATGTCTTTATTCCAGTCCAATTTAATTTCTTTTTGAATTATTTTCTGCACGTTTAAGCAGGGCTTCAGCTTATTTATTGCAATAGCTTCAAAAGCCAGAAGCATTTTCTCTGTTTTTGCCTTGTAGAGAACTGAAAAATTGTTACTACTAACAGCATGACCTGTGAGTAGTACATGTTCGCAAATTGCTGATTTTTGTGCAGGAGCTGCACCCCTCTTTAATAGTTTTTGAGGGAGATGCTGATTTATTCTAGTTTCGAGCCTCTTTTTTGATCTGCCGATGTACTGAGCGTTGCAGGTACATTGAAATTTGTATACAGACAAAGGTGTTGACGTCTCAGAGAGGCTATCTTTTTCATTCGTGCGCATCAGTTTTGTTGTGTTGAACACCACTCTCACCTGTATTGATGGAAACTGTGCTTTTGTCGCTCGAATTACTTTTCGTTTGAAGATTTCCGCTGGAAGATCACCTCCAAAGGGAACACTAAGCGTTACTATCTGGGGAAGTTTGATTTTCTTCCAAATTGGCCACGATTTTGTTGCGTTGCCTCAAGTTGTATTCAATGAACCAGTCCGGATAGCCATTATTTCTCAACGCTTCGCGAAGCAAATTTAGCTCTACTTCAATGTTGTCCGGTGAACAAATCCTGCGTATTCGTGTGCCCAAATTCATTATGAAATTAGAACTATCAATATATATATATATATATATATATATATATATATATATATATTAAGTATAACTTTAAATAGTAGAAAATGATCATCAGGAACACGCAACCCTACAAGAAACCCACATCCACAGACACACACGTACAAGCATACCAATATATATATGTATATATATATATATATATATATATATATATACATCAGATATTCAGACAGTAATCATACATATGAATAAGACTGTACGATTATTTTATTATATTTTAGATATATTCAATTCAACAAGAATGAGGTAGTAAATTTGACAAATCCTGATTTTGAAATATTTATATGGAACTGCCTATATTTATGTTAGTACTAGCATTATTGATGTCTATACGCCCAATTACACTAATCCGCGCAAATGTACAATCCCTTTTAAAAAAGGCAAATACCGCAGCTTTACTTTTTAAATTAAGTTTTGCTATATATTTTAATTGAACAGTGTTTAAACGTCATTTGTATTTTCACTCTTTCGTACGTTAAATTATATTTTTACTTCTTTGTCTATATTGTTTACATTCTTAAATTCCTTTGGTAGTAAGTGTCAGTTTAAAAAACCTACATAACTTTTAAATTGTCCTCGATTCCTTCATTCTTGTAGGCCTCAAATCGAGCAATATAATCTTCGTAGGCCTGGATCTATCGCATCACAATTCAAAGTGACTTTTAATTTAAAAATCACGACAACGTGTAGATTCCGGCTTTAATCCTACGAGTTTCGATTAATATTTACATCAATTTATTTTATAAATTGGCATTTTTTTCTTGTCACATTTCAGACTCTGACAACAAGTAGGCAATACCTGAGGCATGACACAGTTTCAGTTGAGGTATGTTATTTATTAAAGAATGAAAACTACCGTTATAGCAATAAAAATAGTAAAAAATAATGCGAGCTAGTACTGCTGCGCTATTTAATAATAATTTTAAGAGCACTATGATAGATAACAAGATAAAGCTTGTGTGCGTAATTAATCTATTTTAGAAAAGAACTCGCTATTAACATCGTAAAAAGCCCGGCGCAAAACCCATACAATATTATATTTGAATTGATTTTTTATTTGATATTTCTTCTTTAAATATCCCTATCGTTTACACGTATACTTAAGAAGAAATTTAGATGCGAAAAACAATAAACGTAAAAATTGGCAGAATGAATTATTAATTCGTACTATATTGTACATGATTATCTAAATTCAAATTTCTTCTGTAACTAATCGTTAGAAGAATAAATGAATAATTCATCTTCTATTGCAAATATTTATCAAACGTAGAGAATTTTCTGATGCATGCTTTTTCATCTTTAAATTATCTATACTTGATTTTTGTGGTTTGAATACATATTCTTATAATCCGAATTAGTAGTGTATTAAAATTGCAAATAGTATATCTAATATCAAAAAGAGTGAGCACCTGATCAAAACCCAAACCTGATCTCAAGTATCACACTGTAATTCAATGAGAATGGTCCCTATACGCACAAAATAGGCACTCAGATACACGCAAATGCAAAAATAAGATTTGTTTTCACCCACCTAACCAGATGAAAACACAGGATATATGTTAATGAAATAATTTAAAATGTTTCTGAGTATTCTGGCAATAAACCGGACATTATCCACATTGGTTGTATATGTATGTTTATCTTCCTAGTATAGAATAAGATGTAACATTCGAAGGAAATGGGAATTAAAACGATATATATATATATATATATATATATATATATATATATAAATTGGATGAAAACTAAACCAAAGTTAAAGGGTGTAACTGATGGATGTCCTTTTTGTCCTTGCACATGAAAAGGATCATATACATAATTGTTTAAAGAAAAGCAGAACAATAATTTTTAACCAGTGTATTGCAGGATGCCGAAGTGTTCTCATCTACAGTATCCTGGCTTTGCCACCATTTTAATGTTCGACTCATGTTAAACCAATTAAATTTTCTCTATTATCCTATAGCCGACTTGCCCTCACAATCCGATCTCGATGCTGCAGGCTACATTCCTTCTGCAATTGGACTGGACAGACAGTCTTAGTTCATATGAGGAATTTAAGACGCGCATGTATCCGCTTAAATATTAGGAACAAAAGACAAGAAAAAACTTTAATATATAACATTTAAATACTGTTTTTTGCAAAGAACTAATATCTATGCAAGTATGTATTAAGTGTTGCAAACCTAGTAACAAATTTGTTAAGTTGTGACCAGAAAGATAAACCAAAGGCAGCATGAACGGAAAGTATAATCTCATGCACATTCGTTTCGTGCTTACTGGCGACTCATCAGTAGGAGCCGCTTTTACGCCCTTTAACCACTATATATGTGGGTAAGGAATGTGGGATAATAGGACGGTACAATCCCCTAGACGAATATGTAAACCTGCAATAGTGAAGCCAACATTATATAAAGACACGACAATGCGACTTCAACGCTAAATCACACTATATAATATATATACCGAGTCTGTAAAGGATACTAACACTATGGCTATTGTGGTACAAGAAAAAACCTTGTTGGCTTATATAGTTTCATCGTATAACTATTGCAGAAAATTATTCAAAATAAACTTTATAAGCTTAAAGAATGTCACGCCTTTTCTACAGTCATATCTCATTTAATACCTTGTCAAAAAGAAAGGTAATTTTGCATGAAGTCATACAAAATATATTTTGGTATGAAAACCAAGTATTAAGATATAAGAAACGTAATTAGGTAGTCCGTGCGCAAGTCCATCTCAGTGTGGTTCTAGCCATCTGGGTGACCTAAATAACCATGAATTAATGAATATAAAGATATACACGATATATAAACATAGTCTAAGCATCAAATTTGAAAACCAAATAATTTTTTATTATGGTCGAAAGGCGAGTGCTTGAAAAAATACATGAGCTCAGTATTTTAACAGAATATTTTACATAATATTCTGGTAATGGCCATTTGTGCGATCTAAATTGGAGTTATGATAGCCCGATGTGTACAGTTAGATTTAAAACAGAGCTTTCTCCTGCACGACTGTCATGATTAGCCATCGTCATTGGTCGTATCTGCGTAGGTCATCATTTACAGACGCAAAATCATTTTACAAAAACGACGAATTTGTAACTAAAAGCAATTTTTAGTGTTGCCGCGCATCCGCACCTCATCAGCTAATGATGGAAATAACAAGAAAAAATGGTTAGTATATAATGGATTCAGAAACAGACGTGCCAAGGTTCGAGCCCTGTCCACGGAAAATTCTGGACATTACGTGATAAGTTCCCAATAAGGACGAAACTGATCTATTGGATGAACTGCCTTTTCCAAACTACATAATACTTAGTTTATACTGAAATAATTATGTATATAATTGGTCAGGTATTGATACTTAGATCACAAACTTGATAAAAGTAATTGTTATCACCACCCATGCAATCAATGTTAGTTTAAGTTTATTATTAGTCGTACGTTTCTTTGGAATCGGAATGCATCATTATTTATCCTGGTTTTATTGTCTAAAATATTTCCTCAGTTGATCTTAAATGATTTTGCAATTGTTTTATTTGATGTATTTAAAGTTCCATAAATATTCTAAACTTTTAAATGTCCTTAATGAAACTTATATCAGGTTATTCTATAAATCATTTTTCATTCACAAATTTTGTTTTTTTGTTAAGAAATATGTTGAATAATAAAAAAGAAAATAAATCGATAGGTTGAATAATAAATAAGAATCTAAATCGATCGTAAACTCAGGGTTATACGAAAATTTTCACTGGGAAAAATGTTTATATGTATAAATATGCAGTGTGTTATATTTTCAAAACTTATGGCGTGATATTTGTTGCCCACGGAGTCATTCGTAATAATAATGCATTATAATACATCCAATAATTTAAACAGAATAGATGATAAATATAAACCATTTTTGTATTCTTTTTATGTAGCCTCATTAATCTATGTACCCATCTCGACGATATAAGTATAACTATACCTCCGACAATATTTTCATGAACTATGACTTTTACGTAAAAACAAAATCGGCAATAAATACCAAGTTATAAATAAGAAATTAAAAACATACCACCGTATAAATGGTTTGCATAGATACATAACTGCAAAGAAGCTCATTCTCACTCAAATAAAAGCACACAGTGGTTGAAATTCGTGTAAAAATAAAATGCTGTGAAAAATATTTTTATACAAAACATCTTAAAGAAATAATATAAATTAACTTTATATAAAGAAAAGTTATATATATATATATATATATATATATATATATATATATATATATATATATATATATTGGTCACATAGAGCAAGACGGTAACAAGTTTACGGTGAGTTTTGTGTATGATTTAATAAAATTTCTTCTAGAATTGAATATTACAAAATATCTTGAGCAAAATCCGGATTAAACTGAATAAAATTGTAGCAAACATGAACGAGAATCGTGTTAAAATGTTAAAATTATTTCTGATGTACATTTACTTAAAATCTGCCAATTTTCGGTTCAGTATGTAGGTATCACTGAGTATGAACAAAATACAACACATACGTGTAAACACACACAAGAAAAAAAAAGAAAAACAGTACACTCGGAAAGCTTAACAAATAGGCAGGTATTTCCGTATCAGTAGAACTACATTGGAATTCTTTCTGCATAATTTGACAGATTTAAAACATATTTACCAAATTTTATAATGCTGATTATCTTTACTAATCCACCGGCAAATGTAAATACGTGTTGGAAGTATGGAAAGGTATACCAATAGTTTCCACATCGATAATTTGGTGTATATAATAATATTAGTGTATTGAAATATTACATGTCTTCAACCATGTTATACCTGTAGTGAAAAATTCCTTCTATTTTTCACCAAAGTGACGCTGTTAAAGAATTATTCATAATAGAAGATATCTGACACTGCCTCTAAAATAAAGCATAAAATTCTAGGCAAATTTTATCATAGACAAATTAATTGTTAATCTGATTTCAGGAAAGATATTACTAAGCATTTAAAAAGCTCTATTCGTTCAAGACCACTGGGCTTATTTTAAAATTTTGCTAAGAAATCGGTGACAGCCTTGACCATTTCATGGGCGAGGCCTTTTTTTGCGTGTTAAGAGGCGGCATGAAATCCATCAGCATTAAATTCTAATCTCAATTTATTTAATTATTTATTAATTCAAGTTCGCGTTCTTTATATAAAAACCTGTCTTGTTTTGTAAATACATCTGTCAGTATAAACTATTCATTGTATAATGTAGAAATGGAAATCCATCCAGTAGACCGGTTTTGTCCTTATTCGAAGTTCATCACGTACTGTCCAAACTTTTTCACGGAAAGGGAACGAACCTGGGCACGTCTGCGTTGGAGTTTGCTGCTCTATCTAGCTGGGTGGCTCAGTGATTAAAGCAATAGACTCCGAAGCAGAAATTCCCATGTGTGAACCATGTGTGCGACGATATATGTTTTATGCAGATATATATATATATATATATATATATATATATACAGTGCAAGTATATTTTTAAATATATATGTATACATATAATTATAATATTTTTTACTATATATATATTATATATATATATATATATATATATATATATATATATATATATATATATATATATTTTTTGTTCCATATCACTTTCTCATTTGACATTGTCGCAGCCTTTAATTGATAAATATGGATTGACGAATTACGTCAGATCAAAAGGACAAGAAGAGTTTTATTCAAAAGAAAGGCTTACAAATGAACACGAGATTGTATACAGTGTTAAATTGTGTGCAATGCGTAGCTTTGTCAACGTAGTGGTTGACTTGAGAGTCTCTGAGCCAAATGTCCCTTGTTCAAATCTAGATCGTAGTAATTCTGACCAAAATAGATGCTTGATTCGTAGAGATAAAACCTGTGTAACAGATGAGTTGAATATTTGTAATGTTACCTAAAGTTCATTTTATGTAAACGGCCTATAGATAGGCCTATTCAGCTGATATTATTATAAGTTTATAATTTTTATATAAACTAAGCACTTTCCATAAACACAATATAATTTACATTCTGAATGCTAATTGGTCCTCAAAGCACAAATACTCAGTGTTTGAGATCATTAGAATGGCGAGAGAAAGAAAGAAAGCGAGAGAGAGAGAGAGAGAGAGAGATTGAGAGAGAAATTGTTTTTGAAAGGTGAGGAGAAAAACATCAAGACTGCCAACATTTTACATAATATTTCTTTGTGTTTTATTAATGTCTTTCAATTGAGCTAAATAAACATATCAATGGTGGTTCTAAAATCGCTTACAAAGTAATTAACGGGTATGTAATTTACAAATGTTTATTGCACTCACTAACATATTTATATATATAAGTCATGATTTGTAGCAAGGGTTAAGATACGAATTGTCTTTGTTAAATATGCGAATTAATCCTTTTTATTTAATAATGCGTTGCGTTTGATTATCGTCTGTCATTTTGTCCTATATTTTTGTCGTTTGCGATCTTTTATCTATAGCTTTTTAGTGTAAAGTCAGTTACATGGCGGATTTTGAAGTCCAGAAATATTATTTAAATACACATTCACAGGTCATTGTTATCGAACGTAGGTTGAGTTAATTGAATTCCTACTGGGTACAAGAACGGTTATAAACATTACTTTAATGTAATTCGCAAAATGCAGAGTAAAACTAATCTTACGTTTTATCCTACGAGCTGGCTAGTACATACAATGATAAGTTTCGACATTTCTATCTAGCCGTTTGATCGAAATTGTAAGTAGTCCATCGATATTTAATAATGATCATTGAGATTTTGAACGCGACACCATGTTTAACTCTCAGTTATTTAGTTTCGTTCAATTAGTTCAACGATATATGGAAGCGATTAAAATTTTTAGTTCACGTGCTGAATAAGGACGAAAGACTTGCTCTATAAAAAATTATCTCTCAATTTCCATCGAGGCATATTGGGAAGTTTTGAGATAGCCATGTATCATATAACACGCGCTTTTGATTTTGAATTAAAATTTAATTGAACATTTTGTATTTCTTGCACAAGTGTTTGATTAAACATGCCTTTTGAAGATTCTATACGCATTTGGCTACGCGATTAATTAATTAAAAAAAAATCAAATGAACATCAATATTTGTTAATGCGAACTATTTTCGAATTCATTTTAACTGGACTGGTTAATGTTATTTTTATATACACTATCGTAATTATATATATATATATATATATATATATATATATATATATATATATATATATATGATGTGAACTACATCTAACGCAAAATAGCAAATGCTATTCAGAAATTAAACCGGCAATGAATCAATTCTGATGGATTCGTTTTAGGGTCAAACAATTTGACATTAATGCCACCGAAGCGGCGCATAGGTATCATTTCATGTTCTTGTATGTTTTATATTTTCATTTAATTAAACTGGTATACATGTTTGCAACATTTTAAACGCCAGCGAAAGCATAATATATAATCATTTACCGAGCCAGATTGATTTAAAATTATTGGAATTTCGTGTTATCTGCCGTTGTCAGTGAGAAAATGTGAGTTCATCGGTCCTTAGTCTAATGTTCTCATCAACGGAGACAATTTGATTTGAACCAAGTTCTGCTAATTTATCACTCAAAAATGCGAGTTTTGCTCGAATTCTTCTACAATTACTCCTGTTAAGAATTCGGAATCATATTAGACAAACGAATTTGATTTTACTGCCGGAATCATGGAAGGTAATCATGCAAAATATGCCGTATAAATAGAAAAAAAGTATTAAAATGCTAATTCTGACTTTTTAAACAAATTTAATTAATTTCACGAACGAATTTTTTATTAGATAATTTATAATTGACCTATGACATGCACATCATGCTTTTGGTTAGATGCTTTAAATATATATCAGAATTCCGTCAAATATCTTATTAGTTAACTTATTATTGATTCAATAAACAGAATATTTATTGGTAATTATTTATTTAAAAAAATATACGTCCAATTTTTTTTCTGCAATGAGTTAAGAATATGACCACTGCTACATATTACAATGAAAAAAATAATTAAATTAATCTTTTAGTATAACCTTTCTATCAGCATTTGTAACTTATATTAACTGTTCTTTTCAAATGAGCGACAGGACTAATTTAAATTTATTTCAAATTATATATGCCTGCGGCTTCTTTGTAATTCATATCTTGTCGTAGAATTTACTAGAGTTGATGAAACTTAACAAGTTCTAAATGTAAGAGATTACGATGTGTTTCAATTCATATGTAATGTAACAATATGCCAATACAAAACGAATAACTCGATATCATATAACACTAAATAATCCACCAAAATAAACTTGTTATTACATTCTCGCCCTCCAATGAAAGTATAAAAAACGTGTGGCTCAACAACCTTTCGTTTATGCATTGAGTAAACGGTATGTGCTCAACACGTAAGTAAATGTGATGAGTAATTAATCCTTTCGAATATTGTTTCTTATAAAATATAATGAAAAGTATATATCGATTTTCATCTATTTAATGGGTGGGTTTTCGTCTCAAGGACTTACTGTCAATATATAACTAAGTATTTATTTGTAAATTATTTCAATAATATAATTTGAAAAACTTTTGGAAATTTATTTTTCACCACAGGAAAGAAAAGACCCAGTTTGCATTTTTACGTTTACCGATCAGTTGGTTTTTACGTTGGCTAAAAGAAGAGGCGGACAGACTGTAAAGAAGCCAATTGTTTTGAGGCTGTAAGTTGTTATGTATTAATATATAATTCGCAATATAATAGCCTGCATATATTTATTTTTTTTAACCAAGCAGAGAAATCATTGATAGAAATAAGTTTATATTTACTTCGGCGAATACAACAAAAACATGACATATAATTAGAAGAAATTTTAAGATCTTATTAAACTAATGCAACCTTTATGATAATAACCCATTTCTCTCCCAACATATTTCATTACCTTAAAATTGGGTTTGAGACATAAAAAATCCAGATTTAATTACGAGAAAACACATTAATTAACATTTTCTGATTCACATCGACTAGGCGAAAAACAGCTGATTTTAATTAAATCTTTTTGCAACTGTTTTAAAACATATATCATTATTTTTAATATTTTCCCTGGTTTTTATTATTTCATGCAGTTTTAATTTATTCAAAAACCATTCAGTAAATATTATGATTTTACGAAAAGATTTCGGCAGATATCTATTATTAGGATGCGTAGCATGAGTAGAAATTTATCTCATCCCCTAATATTTTTAAAACGTGCAAAAACCTAAACTGGGTACATCTAAATAACTTTATCTTTGTTTCGATTAACGCAGGCTGAGTTTCAGATTTTTTAAACAGAGTTTCATAAAATTGAATAAATCGACTCAAGTTGTGCATTAAGCAATTTCGATATCTTTAATAATCGGTTTGCAAAAATCAAAGTAATTCTAAATTACTGCATAGTCGCGTTTCCGCCTAAAATTACGGGGCAATATTTTTCGTAACACATTTAAAAATAGACGAGATAAACAAAGAATAAGACCTATTCCATAGAAAAGTTACAGACTTTAACATGATATTCACGTATTTCAGATAGGCAACAAATGATCAATCAACGATTGTATTCGTATTGTCATTGAAAACAATAAAACAATAATTGTTGATAATACCTTATAAATTTTAGCTTTTAGTTTAAAGCATTGTAGGGCTAGCAAAAACTTATACTTAAACTGGTGGCTGCAAAAATTCTTTAAATCAAGATTGCGAGCTTGAAGTAAACACAAATCCTATTTGATTTAACCAGTCGTCGAACAACATAACAAGTGCGTTGCAACTGGCGTTAGTTTTGGTATGTTGTTCGACGATTGGTTAAATACAATGAGATTGGTGTTTACTTCAAGCTCACAAACTTAATTTAAAGAATTATACTTGGTAGGAAAATTTGGACATATACCTTACTTTCATTAGTATAATATAAAAGTACATTTTCTGGTTTATTGAAGCTCTTAGATTTGTATTTGTTTATTAGTGTGCTCATTTATTTATGTGCGTTTATTAACATTTACACCACTCAATGAATAATTTCACTATCATTGTGTTATTTTTGAACATATATATATATATATGTGTGTGTTAATTAATATACGAAAACTTTATTAGTTGCCAGTTGCTCTAACTGGCGGTAGTGAGGTAGATAGAGTTTTCAATAAATAGAACTTTTAAACAGGCATTGTTTGCATGGGTGGTCATACAAATTCTTAACACCAATCCCGTTGCATCGAACCTGTCGCACAATATTTCAAAACTACCGTTTGCTGCACGTACTGACGAGTTTCGATCTTCCATGATTAGAAGAGTGGGACGGAAAACGGATAAACAAGGATAAACTGCGATGCAAATGGAAATCAGATATGCGGTTCTCAACACTAATAGTGTGGTTTACGTTTAATTTGATTGGAAAACAGAAACATAATATTAGTTGCAGCTTTCGCCACACGTAAAATAGTTATACAATTACGTATGTGGTTAAAAACAATTCCGTAAATCAATTTGGTGTGGTTATGTTAAACACTAATCCCATTTTATCATACCAATCGTACTATAGCATAACTATCGCCAATCGCAGGCATTGAGGCGTTTTGACCTTCCTTGATCATCGTCAGAGCACGACATCAAGGTTATTAACAATAATGAAAAAGCAATGCTGCGTTACTGTTTCTAAACATGATTTATATAATCACCTCCCGCACAATCAATAACTCTTCAATTATATATATTTTATATGTGTGGCTTAAACTGCAAAATATTATGTTAGTGACTTTATCTAAATTGTGCAGCCGACATTTCCAGTCAAGTACAAGTTATGCCAAAATGCAAGAGCTCAGAGACGCACTTCTAATTTTGCTTTCTTTCTGTGTGCATCGCGGTTTCATTCTTATTAGTCAGTTGCTTGTACTGATCCTCTGATAACTATGGAAGGTCGAAAAGCATCAGTACATGAAACTGACTGTAGATTTACTGTTGTGCAACTTGTTAAATTCAATGAGATGGGCTTTTATTTCAAGTTCTCAAAATTGATTAAATTATGTAAAATAATCTGCCCGTGTTCTGAACCGTTATGACTATCCTTTTAATCTTTGACGGGTTTCAAGTCGAGGAAGAAATAATAGACTGCTAGATGCATTTTATTTCATTACTCTTCACATTATATATTATTAATGCTGTAAATATTGAACATCTTCATTTATTTGCAATGTTTCATGCGAAGTATTTATGCATAATTTAAGTCGAGATAACAGGATCATGTTGTAACTCAGTTAAAGCGTGCACATTTCCTTCCTGCACAGTTATCTAATGGTATCGTATTTGTACCACAGACATTCGCACATTTTACGAATATATTCTTTAGTCGAATTTTTTTATTTTCCAATATTCTTCAACGTATATATTTACCAGTTTAAGGATAACAATAAGGATTATGTAGTTGCTTTTAAAATTTATCATTATATTTACATACCAATTGAATAGCGTTCCTTAAATCTCTTCTGATTAATTTTACGCTTTCTGGAGATGTGGTAAATTATGCCTAAATTGCCTAACCGCTAGGCAAGTTTTAAATATATTCTTAAGCTTCACACAAATCCAAATTCGGCAATTTTTAATGTTAAATTTTGGATGAATTTAAAATGAATTTAAAGATATGCCGTATTACCAAATTGGTAGGTTTCTGAGTATAATTTTGACAAATATGAGATGCGAACCTATTGAATTGTTGTTAACCATTCACTCGAAATAGCAAAGCTAACGTCAATTATGCGTGTTTACACGTTTCCGTATTTAATGAACATCAATGGAGCACGACGGAAAACAGATATACGTTATATGAGGCATGGGACATGGGATATATGTGTTCCACACGTAATAGCTACGTGTAAAAAATAAAGGGCCGGTAACCTTAATTGTACAATTTCTATGCAATACGAAACGAAAATGTTTGCTGCTTCCGCAACAAATCAATAAATACGTTGCGTAACTGAAGGTAGATTTGCTATTTTATGTTATCGGTTAAATGCAATGGGATTGGTGTTTATCTCAAGTTCACATTAAGTCTGAATGTTTATTATTTATTTTAATTCATATAACGACAGTAGAGATCGAAAACCTTGAACGGGTAAGTGTGGGGTTCTTGACAACATATGTTTACCATCGCGACGTCATTCCAAAAATCAATTTTATATAGAAAACTTTATTGCTACCTGATATACTTGGATGTAAATTTTTCCATTATGCGTTATGCGACCTAACTCTACGCAATATGCCTAAATATTATGCTATTTATAGTAGTGTTTGTTTTCGGTAACTGTCACGCGTAAAACTGATTTAACGAACTAAGTTTCAGGAACCTTAGAAACGCATGAGAGTCTTAACTCGTCGCCATTTTGTACTTATTAGTCCCTTGTTTCTATGGTTAGATATTTTGCACAGGAGATAAACATCGCGAATTTACTCATGGAAATGACGTCCTTATCAGTTTACCTAGCAGTTAATAATAATGTAATTTAACGCGGATGTGGGTATGACCATGACATTAACCTTATTTTTGTATAACGCCTGCTTGGTGTGTGGACCATAATTGCGCCAAATCTTTATAAATGCGGAAAATAATTTTATCTAGCATTCCGATCGTTTGAACCGTCAGAATGTCGGCTGCCTGGTTTATATTTTAGAGAACAGTTCTGATATAAATATAAATAGATTTTTATCCTGTTTTTTTGTCCAGTCATGAACGGTTATCAAGACTAGCATTTAAAATGAAATATCTAAATACGAAAATGGATACAAACGACCTGTATGTGGCGTTTATCGATAGAGTGAGACAATATTAGGCTAGTGAAAACCATGTGTTTCGCCTTCCTAGAACACAGTCTAATTACTGGCTTGCGAACCTAGTTCTTCGCAACAAACAGTATTTGACTGTAATTACTGGCTTATAGCACTACCGCGTAGCATACATTCGTTTTCCGCATAAATTTGTTTTATTCAAAATATAAAGTAAGAAAATATTAGGCGCATCAAACTCTTGGCGTGTTTATATGTTAGAAGTAAACATATTCCATTAATTTTTGGCTCCACAACGTTAATTATACATGTTATTACTTCATACTCTATCACAAGCTTCTGCATTAAACATAAATATATGATCCAAATCAAAATTATCACCATGATTATCACCAATCACATTCACTAAATGAGAAATGCTAAAAAGTTTGTGAAAATACTGAATCAACAAAGATTGTGCTATTCTAATAAATTGTTTGCGCTGTCGTTTTCACAACCATAGTCAGCATTAGAGCCATATTTTTAATTAACTTGGTCGTGTAAATAAAATTCGCTACCAAAATGAGGATTATCATCTCGATGACCAATGTCATTAAAAGTTTCCTCATCAAAATTGGCATAATATTCGACAATTTCACTATCATAATCACCTAAACATACCTTGTCAACCTAAAATTGATCGTAATTAATTTATGCCTGGGATTCTTTCAATTTTAACTGATGATAACCTGTGTCAATCTTAGGCATAATTCCTTAGCGTTATGATAATTTCTTCAAATTATGGTTATTTTCCGCCATATGCCTTAACTAGTATTCATGAATTCACTCTGTAGAAAAAAATCTAAGCTTTGTAAGATAGAAACAACATTTTCATAATCAAATTCGACAATAACGACTTCAGTCCTATACATTTTTACATCGTTAAAATGCTAGAATTTTTATTTTCTGTAATGATCATTATTAGAAAGATTTGTGCTTGCGAACATCTCGATTATGAGTAGTCCAAATATTTAAATATTTTATCATAATTCATTCTATGAATATCAAAAACTTTATCAGCAATATAAGTCGTTTAGAAGATAGGTATCAATATCTCGGATAATTTATTTCAATAATCTATGTTATTGATTTTTATCACGATTGAAAAATGAAAATAGCAAAGTGTCTACTTAGCTTTCATTAAATCGTGAAACGACTTTACTGAAGAACATGTGCTAGTTTCATCAATGACCAATAGAATAGAAAAGGAAAACATTTGGCATAAAGTCGAAATGTTAATTTATTGTATGTACACACGTGCATTTTTCATTTAAAAACGTTTTTGCGATTTAACCAAGGTAAAACATGGTTGTGCGAGCACACACCAATCCTTGTATTATAGAGGTTTTGTTTGAGGGTTTAATTTCCCATATTTTTTTCTACACATGCTGAAACACACATGCACACAAACGCACACATACACACATAAATATAGTTTTTTACAGAAAATTATGCAGACTACAGACAATCGATAATTTTTCCATTAAACTTCGAATATGTATATTTTTACACACCAAATTTAGAAATCCCATTAGGCAATTAAGTTCGATTTTTTTTCATATTACAAAAAATCAAAACATGCTCAATAAAGACTGTCTGCGCAAAAAAAATAACAGAAGAAAACAGATGCAATCAAATCCTCGAAGTTCAACCTTTTCTTTTGTGGTGTGTAACTCATTTAATTTGCGGCATTTCGCTGATGTTTATTTTTGCAGAATCCGTTTGGTTTGGAGTAGGATTTTTGTAATAATGTGTGGCGGTTGCGAAACAGTGCTTCATTTAACTATTTTTTTAATTTAAGATGGTATTTTATATGTTTATTTAGTAACCATTGGGTTCCAACAGAGGGCCCTGTGCTTTTCCGTATTTGTTTAAGTAAAAAATATTACCACTGTATTAAGAATTCATTGATTGCGCATGTGCAAATGCAATAAATCCTCTTTAAGACAGTTTTGCGAGCGGGTTATAAGCACCAATCACATTGTATTTAAACAATCGCACAAAATAGCCAAACTAACGTCATTCGCACGTAATGATGCGATTGGAACTCCCATGACGATAATCACTGCACGATGGCAAACTGAATAACGGTTATCATGAGGGGTTGAAACGTGTCAGCATGTAGTACTGATGGTAGTTTTGTTACGTTTTGCGACTGGTTCGATTCAAATGGGTTAGATTTTATCTCAAGCTTCTAGACATGCTTTAGCGAATATCAGTATCTGAGTGGATATATAAAAATCGATGTCTCTAGTGAGTTACAAGCCTTATTCAGATTTCGAGTAAGCTGCTACAAAATGTAAAATGTTTATAATGAACACAACGTGTGCGTTCAAAGCAGTTGCGCAATGTAATAATTAATAAATTTTAATTCTTCTTGGGCATTCAAATTCGTTCGATACCACGCGTATCATGCCTCTATAATTTACTTACGCCCAGCAGATTATTTATTACACACATAAGCCCGTGCAGCGCTTATACGCACTGATAAAGCGATATATTTTATTATATAATTATTTAAACAAAGGAATTGCCTAATTTGCAACATTACTTCAGTCAAGCTGCACTAACACAATACATAAACAATCAACCCCTGAAGAGTGTCCAGATCAAACGAATTTATTATCAGTGCACTAACTTCTTTCATGTAGAAACACGCGTCGATACACACTTACTGGTAAACAATCAGTTAACAAAATATTTCGCAAGCTAATTCTGTAAAACACATACAGTAAATGAAATAGCTTTACTGCGACCCGCTCAATAAAATGAAATTCGTTAAAATTTATTCTCTGAAAAATGTAATTAGAAATTTTAACTCAGCTATATTCATTCGATTACAAGATATTACCAGAACTTACATTAGGGGTAACTTAAGTTGAAATAAGAATGGCTTTACGTAACTTCGTTGTTTATACATGTAATATAATAAACGTGTGCTACGATACACGATGTACTTTTAAATTTAAATTACAAATAAATTTATGTCGACTAGTTTAATAAAAATAAATTTGTATATTTTTTCTCACTAACATTTTTCTCTTAATTTTTAAAATTATATTTCCGAGTTGGAAATAAGCATCAGTCTCATTTTATTTAAACTGTCGTCGAACAAAATAGCAAAACTAACGTCAGTCACAAATACTGTTGCTATTTTGTTCCAGGAGTGGTAAAATACAATGGAATTTCAAGCTCTTAAACTTGATTTAAATGATTGTTATCACCAGTCGTGCAATCTATGATTGCTCAATTTTATTTCTGTAATTTTTTTGTCGTAGGTTCTCTACCTTATAATTTTTATTGTTCATGTCATAAGGCAGTTGTAATGCTTACAGACAATACTAAAAAAAATATGCCTATTTGTACAAAATGGGATTCGTGTCATTGGAAAACAATAAAAAGTTGAATAACAGTTAATGTTTTAGTCATGAAAATTAGAACATTTATTTAATTGAACGCTCATTGTTTGTGAGGGCGGTGATAACAATTATTTAAATCAAGGTGACGACCTTGTCATAATAATCAATCCTATTAAATAATTATAATGCTTAATGTATTCTGACATATGTATACATAGCATGGGATTGGTATTTATATCAAGATTACAACCTTGATTTGAGTAAATGCAAATTATAATTGTAAACGTTTCTTGTATTTATTTTACATGTTGTACTTATAAACGGTACAGTGCTTACTCATCAGTTCTATCTGTTTATACGCACGAAGCACAATTTCAAATTGGTGAAGTAAAGTGTAGTAAAACAAACGTTATTGTGAAAAACCTAACCATGATTTCATTGTGGATTTAAATAAAACTGTATGCTTTGCATACAGATGGATTTGTTTAGATTTAAACCTTAAAATTAACCAATAAATACAAAAAAACTATTATTACAAATCACGAATATCTAGGCTGCTTTCCTTCGCATTTATTGATTATTAACGGTCGAAAAATGAATATATTCAACGAAACCGAAATGTATGTAATAAAATACAATGAATATACAATATCTGGACATAGTTCAACAGACAACTTCTGTTTGGAGCACATATTTGTGCTTTTATCACATTTAGCTTTACAAATCGGCGATAAAGATGAAATCCGCATAGTATAAAAAAAACATTTGTGCTGGACATTTAATCATCAATCATGTTGGTCTTTATCCGAATTGTCTCTGAAATTTGAAATCAGACAAAATGAACAACCATAAAGAAATTAATTAATCCCATTTAAGAATAAAAATTATATTTACATACTTGTTATTAAGTTTTCAAATCAAGTTTGTGAACGTTATATAAACAACAATCAAAATGTATCTTCCCAGTCACACAAAATAGGAAAACTTTCGTCACTCTCACGAACTGACACGTTTCGGCCTATGATGATCAAAAGAGCACGGCGACAAACTGACTAGCGAAACTCAAAAACGCATTTAATATATAAGGAAAGAAAAATTAGTTAGGCTGCTCTCATCTCTAATTAGGTACAATGAAAACGATGTTCAAATCATGCTCGCCAATAAGATTTGAAGAAATGTTGTAATTATTTGCGCATTCAATGGTTGTTATTAATAGTTTTATCTATGATATAGCTCATCCTCAACTGTCAGAAGTAATAAAAATCGCTGCATGTATGTGTTAATACATATTTTGGCAACCTCTCTATTTATTATATATATATATATATATATATATATATATATATATATATATATATATATTCTTTATTTATTGCTTTATGAATTTTGTGAATTCGATCACCTTTCATTAAACAATCCACATATTACAGTCAAATAGGTTTGAAATTAACTTGGCATATAGTATCAAGATGACATTTAACCTACAAACTATGCGAAAATATTTCGAAACTTATTATCTGAATGAAATAAAAGCTTTATCCATATTAAACTAGCAAAGCAAGCTTCAAAATAATAATACTCTTTGTATAACAATTATAATGGTTTAACCGTAGCAAAACTGCGCATAATCATTACTTTATATAATATATATTGCAAGCTTTTTGATTAAAAATTTGAACTTTGCCAACCCTTTATCGATTTCATAAATCAAGATTAAAATCTTGTGTTTAAACACGAGTCCAATTATATACACATGTTTTCAGTATAAATGAAGCCTTATACAATATAGAAAAGGAATCTGTTCCTCGAAACAATTAGTCACCCAACCGCGCGCTATGCACAATCTTCAATTAGATACTAATTAATGCTTCTTGTTTAGCCTTCCCTTTATATAATTAAACTAAAATTAGTTTCGCTGGCAGTGATGACAATGTTTTGCATCAAGATGGCAATCCTGATATAAACACCATTCCAATTATATACACACATGTGTCGGTATAATTTAAGTATTGTATAATGTAGACCGGTTTTATCATTATTGCGAACTTGTTACGCATAGTCCATAATTTTCCGCAGATAATCCTCGAAACTTGGCATGTTAGTGTCGGAATCGTTTACTCTATCCACTTAACCACTCAGCTGCCCGCTACAGACAATTGTCAGGACATTACTTATGCTTTTTATAATTTAAATACATAAATAACATTTGTTTCGTCGAATTTGTCAGATCGGCTATCGAATACGTTTTATATGATCTTGTAAGGATGAGGCAAAAAGTTCTCTGAAACTAGTCTTGAAATAAATTATGGATATGCTGTGGATATTATCCATGCACCTCTAAAGTAAGACCAATAAAAATATCTTTTTAGTCTTTAAATTTACGAAATATATTCTATATATGCAGTCAAATTTCATTTAGTATCAGATTTGCAGGTTTGAACTAGGCAATAATTCCATTTTAGCGACGGGCATAGCGTAAAAATTTCACCGTCAGTTGCTCAATCTGACGCGTTTTGGACATTTTCAGCCACCATAAAAGCACGATCTAAATGCGATACATTCTTGATGCACCTGTGTCTGTTCTTAACAGTCTCCTTTACATTGAATTGTAATTTAAATGAAATCATCACTTACGGTCTAGAATTTTGCCAGGTTTGAACCCTGTCTGCAGCAAATTATTGGCAGTGGGGGATCAATTTCCAATATTAACGAAACCGGTCTACCGAATGAATTGCCTTTTCCACATTATACTGCACAAACTAGATTTAAATAATTCTTACTATCGCTCGCGTTAACGAAGATCGTTTTTTATACATTGAACTAGACAGAAATTTCGGCTCTGTTCAGTCAATGCGGTAAGCAACCCAAATTGGTCGCATGATATTGAACTAAATTAGACACCGACTGACTAAGCTGACTTTGGGCATATTTAAGCAAATCAAGTGACTTTATTTCAAAGAGGCATAAATGCTCTTTAGCTTCTGAGAATTGCAGCTTGGTGCAATTAGTCAGCTTCCCTGCTGGTTATGAAGGCGTTGTGAAATCTGTATAATTAACCTAAAATATGCATCAAATAATAAATTTGTCAAAAGTCGAAAAGTTTTTTGAAGATATATAAAGTCATAACTGAGGATTTTGTTAGCAAGTGCAATGAGGAAGAAGAAAAAGACGAAATATCGCGTAATCCTTACTATTAGCTTTGTCAGTAATCTTTTATTTTAGATTAGTGCACATTTTGTGCAAAAAATTCAATCGCACAATGCCACTGAACCTGTAGAAGAGGTATACATTCTCCTAGCAAAAGGAAAAGGCATAGAGAGAACGTTTTGTTACGCCATGCCTCTCTCATCATAAAACCACCGTGCGTAATAAATTTTAATGTGAACCTGGTGCCAAATACGTTTATTTCTATGTCCTTGTTAATTGTCCCACGTAAATAATTATTTTCTCCTTAGAAAAAGGAAAGTCAAACTTTTCACTCGCCAACTAGAGTGTTTTTTCCTTTCCTCTTCAACAATTATACTGATGCAACGAGTTAAAAATTCCAAAGCTAAGCATATTATACGAATATTCATGCATATATATATATATATATATATATATATATATATATATATATATATATATATATATATATATTGTTGACACAACATAAACCTTACATAAGATAGAAAATTCGTGCTTGTTTCATTAATATGCTAAAACTACAAAGCCGTATCCACGGATTTTTTGATCAGAGATCGAATCCACTCTTATTTGGCTCAAAGCCCTCCCGTGTCCTATTATAGGCCAATGGATATCTACGTTATATGTGAATCTAAAATGTGTATTAATTTTATTTGTTAAATTCATGTTCATATTAAATTATGTTAGAAAATTCTAGCCATCATCTTTCGTTGTGAGAGAATCCTTTTGACATTAGTAGCAATAATTGATTTAAAAAAACATATTATCACATGAAATGTGCCAGTTGTATTTTAACGTGTGTTCAATTTATGTCTGCATTATTTCTGGCCTGAATTATGGAATTCGCAGTTATAAAATTTTTTTGATATAGTTAATAGATCGTGTTCCTTATTTTGTGCAATGTTTATGTTAAAACAAGATTATATTGATAATAAAATTATGATAAATTATTTTCATTTAATAATTAAATTTTGCCCATTCATTATAGCTCAATCTGTTTGAAAATATAGTAGCCGATTTTCTAGTCATTCACATTCCAATCTATCTCTATTTTCCTGATTTTATTGAATGCGACCTCAATTGGTCTGTACAAGAATATCGTGACAAATTGGTAAGAAAATCTTTGTAAATGACACAAAATGAATGCGTCAATTAAGTATCGATCCGTTATGAAATGATCTAAGAATTTCCAGAATTATAGTTATTACATAGGTTTGGATTCAAATAATTTCATTACCTGATGGTCTAGAAACTATTTTATGTCACATATTACGAATAATACCTAGTCAACTGAAATATCAAACATATAACTACATTGCATCCAGGTATAAAAACCAATTATCGCTGTCATTTTACGAGCATATTCTTATAGGCGCATTACCATTTTAGCTAAGTTTTATCTTAAATATCAGCCATTCTTTGGTTTGATATAACAGTATCGTGTTTAAATGCTTTATCTTATGCACCGTATGAAACATTTATTGTTCTTACATGTATATACCGTTTCTCAGTTATTTCTGATAAGAATTATTGGAAGCGTAGTTATAAAAAGTATAGAAGAATCTGTCTTAATATTCCGCGACATTCATAATTATTAAATGCAGTCCAACTTTTAAGTGTTAAATATTACCTCCTCTGATTTTGATTTTCTTAACTCAAAATTTAGTTAAATGAAATGCGCCTGGCCTCTTTGTTACACAAAAGTATGACAAACCAAATAATACCTATTGGTTCAGTTTTGCAATACGTCCCTAAAGACGGATGTGCGAATCTGTACGTAGAATTTCTCACCTAGAAACCTTATAGGGGTTCCACAGATTTGCAAGTACACTAGGGTAACCACTAATTTTAGAGCATACGATTTGAACGTTTCACCTGGGTACCTCATTCTGCTTTATACCGTCATTTAGACCAATTGTCCTAAGGTTCTCAGTCGTGTGTTCTGCGATCTCACATTTGTAGATCTTATGAATTTCGACAAAATAAAGTTTGTTATTAATAAAGTTATTAAATGTGGATGGGTGAAAGCTCGCCATCTCACTGATTTCAGTGGTTCATCCAGATCCATATAAAAACTTATGAGTGAGAACCGAAATCAGTTAAAGCCCAGTTTTTAGTACCACCCGTGATACCAAAATTTGTGCAATCCACTTTAGTAAATTCAAGAGTTTATTAGATTTAAAATTCAATAATTTTTTATATCAAACCAATGCACCCGTCAGACAAAATCAAAATCTCAACTCAAAAACTCAAAAATTAATTTTAAAATTAAAAATATAACCGGAAGTTTTTGATGAATACAAAGTAAATCCTTTAAAATATGACAATTTTTAATACTTCAAAATTTATTTTTGAAACCAGGTGAAGGTTCAAATGTCCATACGCATAAATTGATATTGATTTATGTGAGAAATTATTGATCTCCGCATACACCCTAATGCTGTTTATGTATGCATATGTATAGATAAAGTCATCTCTCTTCAATTTACCGACCACTCCTCAAGAACTTGTTAACCCTGAAGTGCTCTTAACTCGTTGGTTTTCATTTATTTATCATGCTTTTTCAGCATTTGTTTAATTGTCACGATATTTTTGCGTCTAATTTAGTCTCAGATAAATAGTGACATGACTAGACCTGCTGTTCAGATTCCTCCTTCACCCAGGGAAACTTGAACGCAGTAGTACAGCGTTAAAAAATCGCGTGTGCCATTTGTTTTGATCGATGAATTCTTGTCTGAGTTCCGATTGATTTTGAATAGCTCTTTATAGAATGGAGTTGAACAATTTCTCCTGTATTTCTTGGTTACTAACTCTTGCGATAATAGTTTCAAATCTGAAGTCAAATAACAATTTTACCTGACGAAATTACCTACAAAGCAATTTTGCTGTACTAGAATCATAATCGAGATATCTTGGAGTTTCTATATGTAGGTTTCTAGGTAACCCTATTAATTTTTCATAAACAAGCCCGGTGATGGACATTCCTAACATTGGCCTATATCTGTTTCGTATTACCAGCAAAACTATAGGCAAATTGTGGATCGAATTATATTCTCCAGCGCACAGTAGTGCAGGCTGTAGTTCCATTGGCAACCGTTATATACGAATATTTCTAAAAGTGTATGCACTTGAGTGTTTACCTCAATCCTCATGATATTCAATGAGTGGACAACAGTTCACCCCAATTGCCTTGACTATGCCATTATATTTCCTGAGTAGCATTGTTAAAATGGTTACATCGACATTGTCTTTCCAGCTCAAACAACTAAGACCAATCCACAGGGCTAATGTGTTCATTTAATTAAGCATTACCTTTGTACTCTGAAAATTTCCTCTGTCCTCTTGGCTTAACGAGGTGTGCTAGGACTTCCTGATTGTACTCTTTTCATGGACCATATATCGAGCTGAGGATATAAACATTCCAGCCAGTTTTGGTATAAAGCGACGATAATAGCTGATCAATGGTATGAACCTATCCAGTTGGCGTAAAAATCGTAAATTCGATACATCTTTGATTGCTTGTAGATTATCTTCCGAAAGTCTATTCCGTCTTTATAAATGGCATTTCCAAAAATCATTACCGATGTTCAACCTTTGTTTTTTGCATGTTGGACCACCAAGAATTAGTGTTTTAGCTTGAAATTAGCATGTTAACCTCGACATTGTGACCTGCCCGTAAATCTGCTGTCGCTTCTGCAATTCACATCAAACTCCTCTAGCCGTAGGTCACTAACCTCGTACTACTGGAGTCCAAGGTCGTCGCATGCACTTGGGGATCGTGTTGACAGAACATTTAATAAAATAATGTGAGCTGCGATGAATATTGTAAATTTAATGTCTTATATCTATCTATCATGGCTCGTAATCTAGCTAGTATTTCGTCCACATGTATGCTATTTAATTACTCTTGGGAGATATCTAGCCTAAATGCTTTCACGTTTAATCGGTCATGAAGTTCAAATGGAATTTGGCTTTTGATCCTTGTCTGATTCAATAGATTAATCATTTGCGTTGTACGATTGGTCTGATAGCTTCTTTGAAGTTTATTAACTTAAATCTAAAATTAGTTAGATAGTTACTCGTCAAAACTTACCCTCTTAATTTGGACATTATTTTCTTTAGCTTATCTGGCAATGCCTTATAAGCCGAGAAAAACAAATATTTAACTTGACAAACTTTTTGGCATCTTCAACTAAATAATCGTGGTCTTCTGATCTGCTGGTACATGGACAAATACAAATATCTATAGTCTTACGTTTGGCACAGTCATCATTTTTGTAGAGGCTCTCGTCTCGCCTCCAATTGACGGCCCTATAGACTCGAGTTTTACACTTGCAAGGCTACTAGAATAACAGGTAAATCTAAAGGAACTGTACTGACTATGTGACCTAGATTCCTCATCTTCTGCATTACTACCTTATAGAATAACTCTCTAAAGTCTCTAAGTAATGTGCTGTGCGTCCTCACATATTTAGTTTTTATCCACACCATCAGAATAGTATTAAATAAAATAAATTTATTAAATCTGTACATGTGATAGCGCGTCGCTTCACTGATTTCCAAGACGCAAGTGAAACCCTTAAACAGAGAACGGGGAAGAAAAAAAATCAGATGTCCAAATTGAGATCCTTCCAGCAATATCAAAAGTCGTAATATCTACGTTGGGTAAATTCAAGTATGTACAGGATTTTTTGTGAAATCAATTTTGTCTCAAGAAAACCGGTAAATTACCCAACACACATGAACTCCCCTAGACATGAACAAAACTGAACCTTTAACGCTAAAAAAACCATCATTTTCAAATTTAATGAACAAAATCGGAAAACTTTATTATTTTAAACAGAGAAAACACCGGGAATTTTTTTAATTTAAGAAAATAAACTGTTTACTAAATCAGCGGATGCTTCATATGTCCAATAATTAATTAGTATAATTTTGACCATAGGGAAAAACCAAAGACAACATGAAAGTAATTTCATCTATACCTGATCACCTATTACTCCAGCAACCCATACACTTTGTCCTTAATAGATATCAGTTACCAGATTTCGTGGTAATCATGACATCAGTCAACTAATTATATAACAGTTAGAAACTGTTTTGGCGGACAATTAATATATACACAGTTGTGTATTACGTGTTGCGCACCTAGTAACAAATTAGTTCAAGTATGACCAGAAAGATAAACCAAATACAACAAGAACGAAACGTTTAATCTCGTGCATATACGTTTCGTGCCTACTAACGTATCATCGGTAAGAGCAACACGATGGTGAAATATATGTTGGGCTACCCTTACTATATCTTATTTACTGTGCAGCCACTCCAAGAGCCTGAAAAAAATATAGATCCGCTTGATTAATTAGTTGACCTGCACATTGCAAACTTTCTGTACAGTAGCAACTGTTAGTGTGTGCCCGAAGACTGACGGCAATCAGTCACAGTTAAATGTAGGGTGTGTCTGTTTGGAAAATGTATTGCTATTATATAAGCGGTGCATTGCATGTGGGGCCTGGGTTGCCTATAGTTATGTCGGATTGCGTGCTTTTCTATTGATCATTGTTATCCCTTTAAACATAGGGATCGAATTTGAATTGCATTAAAAAATGTCGGACATTTGTTTTTAACCCTATTTAATCTTACTTTTGTAGAATCTATAAAAAGAGCAATTGCTCTGTGAGCACATTTTCGCTACAATGTAATTTTTCTTTATGGACATTTAATTACTTCTCTAATGTGGTGCATTGTCTTCCTTACAGTCTTTAATAAATCAACATAACATAATCATATTTCAAGATGAGCGAAAGTTTTAATATCTCGTGTACGCCTGATTTTCGAGGTAGCTGGCGAGTCATCATTTGGAGCAGGTATTACGCTTTACACAGACTATATATCTAATAAAAATATGTTGGACAATTGGACGATACAATCAGATATACAAATGTGTTTCAAGCAGTAACGAAATTAAATTTCTGAAAAGAATTCGGCAATGAGACACCAAAATAAATTCTCTATTTTTAATATATATCGAGCTTGGAACGGATGCCAATATCATGGTTGTCAAGACGGTACATAGTAACAGCACAATGAATTTCAAGATATGATTAATTTCATCAAAATTGTGAATTAATACTACTTCTGAACACCCGATACTCTGGCTTTGATCGAGATCATTTGGCACATTTTGCGATAAAGATTAAATCATTCAATAAAATATATAACAATTAGATACAGTTTCTCGCGGAGAAATAATATATATGCAATTGTGTATTTTTCGTTACATACCCAGCAAAACATAGTTTAAATATGACCAGAAGGATAAACCAAAGTCAACATGAGAGAAAGGTATTATCTCATGTTCGTATTCGTTATGTGCTTATTGGCTAATCATCAGAAGGAGTGAATACTTCGTTCGATACTCACTATATGTTTGATCAAGTAATGTCGAACGGTATATGTATATATATGAATGTATATGTATACCTTAAAATGACTCACTAAAAATGATATATCTTACACAAATTTTTTTTCAATATGCAAAACATGATAAATATTATACATTAAAGCAAATTCAGGCAAAATATGTATAAAAATTCGTATACCTAAACTTGTATAAATGAACAATTAATTTTCGCTTAGCAATAAATAAATTAAATTTTATCATATTAAAGTAGAAAAAAATAGACAGTTGGAAATAATAAAAATTCATTAAAACGGTGGTGATAATAATTTATGAGATATAATTGGCTGACTTGAGATTAAAATCAATCCCATATTAAAAACACTTCAACAACCTCCAAAACTTTCTTCAGTCGTATTTCCTGACACATTTAGATTTTACGCACAGATCGTCGGTGCAGAGTGGCAAACATACAAATTAAGATAAAAAGAAAATTTCAAACATATATATTTAAAATCGAAAAGCAGCCTCTCGTATTTTAATATCATATACGTTTTACTGGATAACAAGTAAATGGCGTTGGCGTTTATCCCAAGTCAGAAAATTGGAATTAAATAAATTATTGCTTGAAAGTGTTTTCAAAATTGAAATTCATGAAATGGAAAATTCAAAAAAAATTTCATTCTGTAAAATGGTGTATTATTTATCGTTGTGCTTCTCTTTCAGACCAACGCCTCACGGATCTGATTTTGTTGAAAATATTAAATACAAGGTTTACCACAGAATTGGAATAGAGTCACTAGAATTCGACCCGGGTAAGTATTGATGCACTAATTGATTTCCTTTTTAGAAAATGTAAAATTTAAAACATATTGAGTTAATATTTTTATGATTGATTACACTTATTATTCATTAAAGTTATTGTCTACTGTGATTGACATCAACAGGTATTATGTCACTAGAAAATCAAAAGTACATTGGTGCGCTCTTTAACATGAAATTAATTTTTATCACCACAACGCAAATTTTGAAAGAACTCCTACTATAATCACTTTCAAAACTTTTAGGTAACTTAAAAATTTCTTGTTTTTGACCATTCAATTTATTCCATAAAGTTTGTTTACAGTTTGTGGAAGTTTGAACCACGCACTGTATTTTGTATTAAGAAATTTCGAAACGCTCGACTACAAGTTTGTGAAGCGAGACCAATTTCAGAAAACTAATGGAAATATTGCAAAATCTTTGTTATTATAGGCCTACAAATGTTATGAGATAAGTGCTCATTGCTAACCATCTGCAAATTTTAAACGGTAAAATAACATTATCTTACATAATCAAAGTTAACTTTCTCTCTTCAGTAGAGAGATTATGGTGATGATGGCTATTATGATAATGATGACGAGGTGGTTTATAGTGCTAGTTATATTTGTCTTTAATATAATTGTTATTTTTATTCTTATTATTATTGTAAGCCTAATTAATATTGCTACATTTAATTTTGTTATAATATTGTTAATGAGTGTATAATTTCAAATACCGAAAAGTACTTGAAGTGTAAAATTAGTTAATAAATAATGTGAAAGTTTGTCTACAAAATAATTTTGATGGTGTCATTAAATATAGGACCAGTAGAAAAGGATCATTGCCAATGCAATGCTAGGCGTATATTCACGAATAACCACAACCTTGTACATAAGATGATGAGCATTTATTTACTTGCATAATTTGTAAATCAATGTAACTAAACAATCTTAAATATACAGTATACGAGCTTGATATAAAAACCGATCCTTTTTTAAAGAAAAATCCGCGCAACATAGCAAACCTACTGTCAGTCACACATGCTGAGCAATTTAGACCTTCCGTGATCATCATTAGAACACGATGGAAAACGGACTAGAAAGGATCAATCTTTTATACATACATAAGAAAAGCAAATCTTATATGCGTCTCTTATTGTATTTTCAATCTAGTCTTATGGTTGTGTTATGGCGTATATATATATATATATATATATATATATATATATATATATATATATATATATCCAATAAAAACTGCCCTTTACTTAAAATAAGAATAATTTTCCCAAAAGGCATTTAGTTTGTCTTCTCATAACTGATAGTTGTTGGCGAGGTGTAACTTTAAGTGTAAAGAAATGACCAAGGGGATTCACTTGAAATAGTAACATACTAAATATATTGGTTGGTATTTTGTATATTAATCTCAGATTCATCCATTTTAATCAGTTTGCTGTCGTGCACTGATAAAGATTACGGAAAGTCAACACGCTTCAGTATGTTTGATTAATATTTGTTTTGCTATGTTGTTCTAGTGGTTAAATACAATGAGATTATTTTATATTTCAGTCACACAAACTTAATTTAGAGAACTGTTTTTTATGACCCACTATAGTATTGATTATTTAACCGTGTATCATGTAAATATGGTGAATTTTTTAAATATTTCATGTTCGTGACTGAATATAATTTGTGCAATTGCCATTTCTAGTCAACTGCCCTGCTAAAAGCAAGAATCGTACGTTTGATTTTCCAAAAATTTTATATGCGTTGAGATTTGATCCTCGCTAATCAATTTTCCATTAAACTCTAATGGGGATAATTGGAAGGTCGAAATATTTCAATACATGTGACCGGCGGTAGATTTTCAATTGCGCGACTAATTTATTTGCATAATTTATCAATTACCTGTGTTTCACAGTTATTGTGCATTTACTGATAATTAAACAACTTAGTCTGAATGTTAAAATTATTTTGTGAGGGTATTTTGACACTTTAAAATTTATTAACCGGTAAAATTTCTGCTTGTTTAATCTGTAATGCGGTGTTCGTTCTTGCATCGAATGAGATGCACGATTCGATTTTGTAAATTTACGGATTTCTCAGTCTGAAAAAATTATTTTGCATTGGTTAGCATTCCAAAATTGACTTTCATTGATTTGTATATGGTATAAAAGAATTCTGACTTGTCTCTACTCGTTTTATCCTTATAACATTTATGTGTAAATTTACAGTACTTGCACAAATTTATAAAAGATTCCATTGTTTAGAATCATTTGAATTTTCCGAAACATCTAACAGTTGTGCTTGTTAGCTTTATGCAATTAGGTACAATTGAATATAACAAAAACAGTCCTCTGGATATAGGTCTAACATGAATTGTAGCATACTTTTAAATCCATAAATTTACCGTTTGATCTCATAGTCTTGTCGGCATAATTAAACGTATATGTGTCCATAATTTACCTCAAAATTTGCAGTGTTTTATTTGTAGCTGCTTGAAACATGATAATAAAATCTGAATAAACAAATAAATTGAAAATTCTGCCATCATATTCAGATTTGTCTTTTTAAAATGCGGCAAACGTATAGCTTGTCACATATATAAATAATTTTTTTATATACTTAGTCTTACTCTAACTTGAATTACAAAAGATTTATGAGTCTGGAGTACTGTATGCCATTTTTCTGCTATTTAAATATTGTATATATTTTGTCTTACTGATATTCAGCTTTAATTGCGTCATTGTTTAAACAAGACATTAAAAAACAAAATGAAATTTACCACAATCACAAGAGATTTCATAATTGCTTGAGTCGATAAGGCAAAATTAACGAAGTCTCTTTAATCATCTTTCCTGGAAAGACAATTGAAAATTCCTATCGTGTGCATGAAATAATTTGCACCAATGGTCGCTACCTCTTTACTTTAAATAATCTTTGTGCTTATTATTAATAATCATAATGAAATTCATTTACGAATCTCATTGGGAAATCATATAGTTTGTTGTCATAATTTTGCTAGCTCTATGATTATAGTGTCAACATATTCATGAGGAATCTAATTATATAGCAGGTTGCGATTCAATGTTTATCGGGCGGTAATTTGATTGATAACAGTCAGATTTGTGAAATAAATCCTACGTGCGTTAGTTGTAATTCACAGATATTCCACTACTTTGCCGTTTAACTTAACATTCACTAAGATAATCCTCTGAGCAATACTGATAATGGACTAAAAATTGACTAAAAGGTAAAAAATTGTGCATTTATTATCACTACTTGTAACATTACAGAAGTTTCTACCAGTTTTTGTATACTAAAGCCATTCTGCTAAATAAATCGAAAAGCAAATGTGGAAGAATGGAATTGTCCTGGTTCGGAAAATAATAATAATAATAATTATCCCTTAATGAAACCGCAGCTTATCCGCAAAAACAAAAAAATAAATTATGACTCGATTAATTGTTCCGGAAACCACTGCGTAGGAGACTAGAATTTTCATTTTTGCACGTAAAAATGTAAACAGCAAATATTCTTTATTCTGAAAGCTTGCACGCAATACGAAAAAATCCATTGCTGCATGAAATCAATCTAAATATAACAATTGAGTTTATTGAAGCTAATCTGAATATTTTACATTTGGTTTTTATGCCTGGGGCATTGGGTACATTCGCTTTAATTTTTCTATGCACAAAAGTGCAAATATACATTTTTAGGGAAAAATAGGATAAAAATAAAATAAGAAGATTTGAACTTCTTGTTATCCAACCGCCAGTGCTAGAATGTTCAGTGTTTCATACTTCATCCGCCATAATTTGAGGGCGTTTAGGATTAAGCACAAATTTATTATTATACCATATTTACTCTTCTAAAAGGACTTTTACTTTTGAGCATTTTTAAACGAATATGCACAATTTCAAATTGGAAATTAAAATTTAGCACACTGGGACAGTCAATAAGGCGACAACTACTTAACTTTGCGAAATGGCTTCAATCATTTAAGTTTTGTAGCGAATAAAAATTATGCCGATGCATTATATATATATTGGAGGTGATAATACGTGTACTCATGGATGAATCTCCTAAAAAGATAATATGAAATGAAATGTGCATTTTATTTTTCCATTTGAGATGTAGTCGGTCAAATTTATTAGTTTTCTTTAAAAGTTTGTTCAGGAATAACGATTGAATAGTTATATCATGGCATTTATGATATTTGCAAATATTTGATTGGATTGTCTTAAGCAGAATGCTATAAATATTATGTTTATATTCTTATTTAGCTAACACAGACACCGAAATTACTGCGCATCACAAGGAATCGCGTGACAAAAAGGATATGGCGTTGCTAGGCGAAATCGAAAACATATCCTCAAAGTTGGAACATCGTCATCAGGTTAGCCATTTCCGTAATACGTATAA
Organism: Eudiplozoon nipponicum; assembly: GCA_029291075.1. NCBI lineage: Eukaryota > Metazoa > Platyhelminthes > Monogenea > Mazocraeidea > Diplozoidae > Eudiplozoon > Eudiplozoon nipponicum. Next base: position 124,444 of record JAQBSW010000738.1, on the reverse strand, counting down.
ATATCTTCAATATCGAGGTAATGCGAAACAGAATAATGGTGATTAGTATTGCAATCAAGATAATTAACTTTTGATGAACAATAACAACATACACTAGCCAAAGACTAAATGTGGCGAAATTGGCGTCAATCACGAGCAATGCTACAAAAAAATTATTTTTAATTGGAAAACTGGATATATTTAAATTGCATGATGTGCGTTTTGACTAGCACAGACAGCATTCCAGTTGTTTTATATATTGATTAAATTTCGATGGCAATTGGCCACCATTTACTTCATTTCACCCATCTTCACATGTTTAAAGAAAACAATCTATTGAAACAAGCTCGATATTTCCTGTAGCCCTACAATTTATAATTCAGACTGACCTTTCACATATTACATTTATTGACAAAATTTGACCTAGCTTGGTTAACATGAGATCACAACTAACATGTTCGCAACCGCAAAAAACATTTACTTTTAAATACTGTTTTTGGCGAAGAACTAATTTATATTCAATTTTGTATTAGGTGTTGGCACATAGAAACAAATAATTAAGATATATTCAGAAAGATTAACCAAAAACAGCATGAAGGGAACGTATTATCTCGTACAGATTCTTTCCATGATTACGGGCGACTCAACAGTTGGAGCCAGTATTACGCGCATTGCCAACTGTATATTTGGATGAGGAATGTGGGAACATAGGACGGTACAATCTCCTACAGGAATATTTAAACCTGCAAATGTGAAGCCAAATTCATATAAAGTCTTTGACAATGCGACTCCAAAGCCAACTCACTATATATATATATATATATATATATATATATATATATATATATATATATATATATATATATATAATGAGTCTGGAAAAGGTACTAACACTATGCCTATGGTGTTGGTATCCGATATCAACATTGTGCTACCGAATGTTACGTAGTATGAACAATGTTGTTGCCGAGTCAGTATGTGATACATACACGATTGATTTCAATGATAATATGACGATACCGTCCCATTTTCCCACATTACTCACTCAAATATGTTGTGCGTAAAGGGCCTAATACCCGCTCCTATTGATGGGTCGTCTGTAAGCACGAAGCGAATGTGCTAGAGATTATACTTTTCGTTCGTGCTGTTTCTGTTTTATCCTTCTGGTCATATTTAAACTAATTTTTTACTAGGTGCGCAACACCTAATACACAATAACATATACTTTGTTGTGCGAGTGGTTAAAAATATGATTTTGGTTCATTGCACGTCTGTAAACTTAAATGAAATAGTATATTTCACGACTTATTCCTTCTCTGGTCACTACAATTAATATGATAGTGATCTAGAAATCGATAAAATGCATGTGCAATTTGTTCATTATTTTTTAAAGTTACTTGTGTACGCCTTAAAGTTTAAGAAAAGTCTGCAAGGTGTTTTAACTTAAATCAAAGCCTGCATGGAATAGACAAAAGAAATAAGACATAAATAGGCGAAATATCATAGCAAGGAAAATATCGACCACTAAACGATAAAGTACAGAATAAGGACAGTTTTGGGCATTGCATCGATCGTCTTTTGCACCAAATTGGAAACTAGTGATAAGTTTGATTTAATGACAAGTAATTTGCTGTTTTCTTTTATAATGTTCAGTATAATAATCATAATTAGCATTATCTTTTAATTCATCGTCATCATGATCAGCATAAAATTCATCCATCTTATCATCATTATCGTCAACATGAACATGAATATCAATTTCATAAACATAATCATCATTATTATCTTACTACTACTTCTACTTACACACCTAAAACAACTACTGCTACTACCACTAATATTTAAAATATTAAAACTACTAATATTACCACTGCCAGAACTAATAATTGTACCACCACTACTTCAACTACAAATACTACCGAAAGTAAAACTAACACAACTACTGCTACTACTACTATTACTACAACAACTTATACGATTCTTTAAATCAAGCTTGCGAGCTTGAAGTAAACACCAATCCCATTGTTTTTAACGATACGTCGAACAACATAACAAAACTACCGCCAGCCGCAACGCACTGACGCGTTTCGACCTTCCATGATCATCATCAGAGTACGACGGCAAACTGACTAGCGAGGATCAAACCACATTGAATATATATGGAAATCAAATTTAGATATGCGGCTCTCACCTCTAGCAGTCTCGCATACATTGAACTTGACTGGAAATGTCGGCTGCACAATTTCTATGCAGTCACGAACATTAACTGTTTGCAGCTTTCGCCACATATACACATATAAGCAATACAATAAAACAATAATTGATTGCGCGGGTGGTGGTAACAATTCTTTAAATCAAGTTTGCGAGCTTGAAGTAAACACCAATCCCATTGTTTTTAACCAGTCATCGAACAACATAACAAAACTACCGCCAGCCGCAACGCACTGACGCGTTTCGACCTTCCATGATCATCATCAGAGTACGACGGCAAACTGACTAGCGAGGATCAAACCGCATTAAATATATATGGAAATCAAATTTAGATAGGCGATTCTCACCTCTAGCTGTCTCGCATACATTGAACTTGACTGGAAATGTCCGCTGCACTATTTCTATGCAGTCACGAACATTAACTGTTTGCAGCTTTCGCCGCATATACATATATAAGAAATACAATTTAAACAATCATTGATTGCGCGGGTGGTGGTAACAATTCTTTAAATCAAGTTTGCGTGCTTGAAGTAAACACCAATCCCATTGTATTTAACCAGTCATCGAACAACATAACAAAACTACCGCCAGCTGCAACGCACTGACGCGTTTCGACCTTCCATGATCATCAACAGAGTACGACGGCAAATTGACTATCGAGGATCAAACCGCATTGAATATATATGGAAATCAAATTTAGATAGGCGGCTCTCACCTCTAACAGTCTCGCATACATTGAACTTGACTGGAAATGTCGGCTGCACAATTTCTATGCAGTCACGAACATTAACTGTTTGCAGCTTTCGCCACATATACACATATAAGCAATACAATAAAACAATAATTGATTGCGCGGGTGGAGTAAAAATTCTTTAAATCAAGTTTGCGAGCTTGAAGTAAACACCAATCCCATTGTTTTTAACCAGTCGTCGAAAAACATAACAAAACTACCGCTAGCTGCAACGCACTGACGCGTTTCGACCTTCCATGATCATCATCAGAGTACGACGGCAAACTGACTAGCGAGGATCAAACCGCATTGAATATATATGGAAATCAAATTTAGATAGGCGGCTCTCACCTCTAGCTGTCTCGCATACATTGAACTTGACTGGAAATGTCGGCTGCACAATTTCTATGCAGTCACGAACATTAACTGTTTGCAGCTTTCGCCACATATACACATATAAGCAATACAATAAAACAATAATTGATTGAGCGGGTGGTGGTAAAAATTCTTTAAATCAAGCTTGCGAGCTTGAAGTAAACACCAATCCCATTGTTTTTAACCAGTCGTCGAACAACATAACAAAACTACCGCCAGCCGCAACGCACTGACGCGTTTCGACCTTCCATGATCATCATCAGAGTACGACGGCAAACTGACTAGCGAAGATCAAACCGCATTGAATATATATGGAAATCAAATTTAGATAGGCGGCTTTCACATTTAGCAGTCTCGCATACTTATACGATTATTAATGTTATTATTATGTTTTATTATTGTTGGTAGTATTACTTTTATTTTCATTATTAATAATAATAATAATTTCAAATAAAATACAAAGTCTACAACAAAAAGAAATGTGCAACATGATAGATGCTTTAAAAATATAAGTTTTAAAACGGAAGCAGGGTAACTCAGTGATTAGAGCAACAGATTCCGAAGCAGACGTACCCAGGTTTGAGCCCTGTCCGCGGCAAATTCTGGACAATACGCGATGGGCTCAACAGAGATAAAAATTAATCTACTATATAAATTGTCTTTTCTACATTATAAAATGCTTAGTTTATACTGTAAAATGTATATATATTTATATAATGGGAATTCTATTTATATCAATATCACAAACTTTATTTAAATAATTGAATATTCCCTTAAGTTTGAAAGCAGTTTGCATAATTCTCATTAAAATAATAGTAATTCCTCAGTTTATGGCATTGGATAAAAATGCTTCACACAAAACGATATATAGCGTTTATATGTATCCAGTAGAATATTTTCTGGCTTTTAGACAAGATCGTGTATTATATTAGTTCATCGACCGAACCGGAAAACCTTTTATATTTGGGAAAACTTTTACTAGATGTGGCAATCATTGTTGAGATGAAGTTTTTCTTATACTTTATGGTTCAAAATGGTTAAACGATACGTAACATGCGAAATTAATAAAAAATTAATCCAGTATTATTAGTTTTCTAAGCTTTTATTTTTGAATGTTAATTTGTGAAATGGTAATGTCAACGTCTTTACTTTCATCTTATAAACGTAGATGTTATTTGTAACTAGTTTGCATTATGCATGGTTAAATTTCACTTTAATTATTACTGTGATCATACGCAACGCATTGAGATATTAATATATGAGAGAAAAGAATATTTCTTGTGACTGTGTTTGATGCATTAAATAAGGATTGATGCGAAGCAAATTATTTATTTATTATTATAATTCAAATAATTTTACTGCTTAATCTGTTAATATACAGGGTAAATAATGGGGTAATCAATAAAATAAGTTGCTTATTAAATAAAGGCACATTGATAGTATTATGGATATAAATATCGATTTCTTAGTTAGAATGTGTACATCAGGATCAAAAATTTACTCAACAGCAATTGTTTTCCTATTTTATTTAATAATATAACTTTATTGAAATGGAATACTTCGATTATTTTAATTATCATTATTAACATATCGATTGTATGGCGTGTAGAAGAAAAGAATATAATCGAATACATTCAGATATATTTGTTAAACAAATTTTTGAATGCAAAAGTATTGTCAGTAATTTGTAGAATATAAAAATAAATGCAAAATAACAATTGCGAATACAATGAGCTTCATATACCAGCATTTTCTGTTATTTGTCAGATAGTGTTTGCGCATGCAAGCTTGCATGCCTACATAAATATATAAATACATACTTATATATATGCATACTTACATACATAAATATATTTATACGTACATAAATACACCCATACATGCATACATGCACGCATACATACGTAAACGCATATTTGAATACTTACATACTTACGTAAACACCTACATACATACATACATACATACATACATACATAAAAACATGCATACATTCCAACTTGCATACATACCCACATGCATTTATACATACATGCATACATACATGCATGCATACATACATGCATGCATCCCTCCATCCATATATACCAACATACTTATATACATACATACATACATACACACATACATACAACATACATACATACATACATACATACATACACACCTTCATACATACACACTCACATACATGCACACAAACAAGCACAAATACAGACCTACATACATGCATACATACATACATAACTACATTCATACATTTACACATAAATATATACGTACAAACATACATACACACATACACACAATTATACATACATACATACATGCATACATACATATAAACATACATTCACACATGCATACATACGTACACACGCACATACATGCATACATACATACATATATATCATGTATATATATATATATATATATATATATATATATATAGATATATATATATATACATATATATATATATATAATGGGAATAAATAACCTTATGGAATGCAATAGAATTTATTGAAAAAATCATTTGTACAGATAACTACAGTCAAAATATTTTAGACTAACTTGAACCATTAAAAATAATAATATTCGTCAATTCTCTTATTATTAAAGCTAAGCACGAGAAATAGCCAAAGGAAAAAGTATTCAGTACATCTGTCTAATCCTTGTTTCCCTTCGCAATATAAGAACGCATTTATTTCGTTTTTGCAAAAAAACAATTCATTGTTGCCTTCATTTGGAATATCCTCCTACGCAAGCTATGCTGTTTTGAAACACATTTGCAACTTTTGAGGCATGATTTGTGCTTTTGCTATTGCAATCTATTTTGACTTCGTACAAAAAGGAAACATTTCTGCTATCGTCCATAGGGCCAATGAACAATATATGCTCACACACTGCTGATTCTTTTGGATAAGCTTAATTTTATTGAATTAAATTTTAAAGGTACTCATCTATCATTTTTAGTTTCTTTCTGGATCGGCCGATTTAACGGGTGTTCGGGGACCTTGCAGTTTGTATAAAACCGGTAGGGTTGATATCACGAACAGAATTTCTCGTTATTTAAATAATAAGAATTTTTTTATGCTTAACACAACTCTTATATCTATGGATGGAAACCAGGCTTCAATCGCTCAGAATATTTTTGTTTTTGAATATTTTGGCTCGATAGCATCTTCAAAAGAGAAAATTTACCGTTATTCTCCAAAGTATGTCACCTTAATTCTAAATAGGTTTGGATTAATTTTTTTTTGCATCAAATATATTCCATTAACCTGATTGAATAAACAATTCCCTAACGTTGCTTCAGGAAGATTTAGCCAGTATATATATATATATACATATATAAAAATGTAAGTATATATATACATATATAAAAATGTAAGTATATATATACATATTTATCGATGAGTGACAAATCTGGCATAAGAAGGTTTTTCTTCAAGATTTGAAAAAAATTGTGCAGATCATGCGTATATTATAAGAATTGTGGACGTGTTTGAAAGCAATTAACATTTGAATCTTGCATTATCACCTTAAACACGATGTTCATTTAAGTTAACAATGATACATATTTTATCTTCTGCCAGGAGAAATTATTGCTTCAATTCTCGACAACAGTTTTTCTTTAACTGAGAATTTAATAGTCCACATCGGAAAGAGAAAATCCCATAAAATTCGAAGAACTGAATAGTACATAATTGGAAATTATATAACGTTTTTGTTAATTATATAATTAGATTGAGTAAATTGTAAACGTTTGTTACTAGAAAATCTTGCGCCTATGCCATAATTTATGACACGATTGGAAGAAACATCAGATTAAATCTGACATTTAATATAAAGTATCGATAAGACGAATCAGTCAATTAAGGTTAGATTTTTCGATTACAGTAACGTTCGTTGTAAAATAATTAGTCTACATTTTTTAAATGATTCGCAAAATTACCTTAATGGCGTTCAGGTTTAGCGGATCAAATTTGTTTATTACGTTATCTTCAATATAATTTAATTAACTTTGTTACCAGCGTTCATGTGATCAATGTACGAGTAATTAAACTATTAGGATAAATAAATAAACATGTTCTGAATGTAACATCCGAAAAACGATCAATTGCTTATTAATATATTTCAAGACACAATTGAGAGAACGTTTGTTCGCAAGTTTACCATTATTCAATATTGATGACAAAAAAAATTCCGAGTCACGTTAGTGTAAGGAACACATAATAGGGCTGATGCTGGGATTTTGTTTCGAAGAAAAAGGTGAATGTTAGGCATTTTAAATTTTTTTATCACCAATTGCGCTCGGAAGATTTAATTTGTCCAATTTGTTGCTCATGAATCCGCTCTCACTTTTAAAATAAACACTTTTATTACATGACATTTATTGCACGAAAAAAGAATTTTTTGTGCACTTTTGATTCCATAAATTTCGGGGCCGGTTCACGGGCCTCATAGTCACCTTTATACTCATGGTACTACAGCAAATGTGACAAGTATTGGACAATATACTGAATTAAATTTTGAACGTTACAAACTTGCATCGCACAACTAGGATCAGGGAATAAATTATTTCTCTCATGCACAGAATATTTTGACCATCAAAATCAGTTGATGACACTAATAAGCGCCACAGCTGCTACTAATCAAATGCTGTGCAGCAAACCTGGAAACAAGCGGATTAGTTTTTTCTTGACTACTTCCAAAACTTTCTGGCCAAAATGACTTTTGTTGCGTAACATTTCAATACGATTGTATACATCAATGTAACATTGAAGGAATTATAATTGTTGGCCAAATCAATATTTCAATAATGTTTTTTTATATTATTTTACCATTTTATAGGACTTAGACATGGTCGTTCGAAGGATGTATCAATGTATTCAACGTGAGTTGGAGGATTTGCGTTACGCACGGATGCTGTCACCACCATCTCCCGCAAACACGAGCACATTTCTGGCTACCACAAAGTATGTTAAATTACTCTTACCCGACTGGATACTATTTTAACATAAATCTTGAGCCTGTGTGAAACTAATAACGTATTTTCGAGTCAGCATCAAAAACCATGTCGTCTTATTATCGAATGCTGCGCGTTCTGGGTTGCTATTTGTCTTTATCAGAAGGAAATACACCCAAAACTCAATATAAAAGTGACCAATAAATATTGGACAATAAATGGCTACTTCATCGCACAAACCTGAATATAAGATATAGGCCTATTAGCCAAATAGAATAGAATAGAATATCTTTAATCGGATTCAAAACAGACATGTTCCATCAAATGGATAATGTATATTGGAAAATGTACAATATAAAAAGATATCACATCACATAAATATGTGCAATTAGTCTCATGTAGATAAGTAAATCTCACTAGTTGTACTATACAATATATCAATATCAGAAAGTTCGGCTGTAAAGTGTAATAGATTCATCATCAAAATAGAAAAAAATATAGGAAAAGAATAGGAAAATATCCATGTTTGCGTTTCTTTCCGCAGAATTTTTCACTAATGAAAAGGAGTTTCCAAATATGGATGAAACCAAACGTTCTTCTGCAATTTGTTTTAATTAATATAACTATATATATATATATATATATATATATATATATATATATATATATATATATATATATACTGAGTTTTACACATGCAATTTGTCAGTTGTAACGGCTAATCTAGTAGCTTTCAGAATTACTACGGAAGTGGTTGAACTAGAATTAAATTGTTTTAAAGAAATTTATCTCATTCTGTACACAACCGAAGCCGTACAGTGCATGTAAACTCCAGTTATGTATCAAATTTTGTACGTGCTTTTATCGTACAGGTGGGTCCTATTCGGCATCATTTTAGGTGTAAATTTCCAACTAACAAATCAATAAATATCTTCACAAAACTGCCACCATTTCAACTGGAGGATTGACTTTGCATTTCAATATGAAGAAAGGATTTGATTTTGTATAAATTGGATGTATAAACTAAGCAAAGTATACAAATAAATTTACAGTTGATTAATTTGAACGGTTTTGTCCTTACTGGGTTTTCATCTGTATTTTACAAAAATTTAAAGGCATCCCATTACTAATCAAATTCTGTTTTTATAATTTCTTCGATATCACTTCGTTTAGTGGCTTGTTGTCGATATTTTAATGCTTTCGTTAGTGGCTGGTTCCAACTTCACGTCCAAAACGACCTCAAAATGGATCGATGTCAATGTAAATCTGACAAAAAATATGTTTTTATATATCTTAAAATGTGCATGCAATATGCAGCTTTGCTGATGTAGGATATAAATTTTACAACTATGAAGCATATACGCCCTGGTTCATATCCAAGTTGCAGCAGATCAGGCAACAACTGATGTGCGTCCAATATGAACAAGCCCTGTAAAGTTTATTTATTTCTTTTTCTTGTACTTTGCATTTATTAGTTTATTCTAATACCGTATATGCGATCATGCTTATTGCAAGTCAGTTTGCTCCTCAAAGTGTATTGTGAATATTACACTAGAATCCAGATATGGGCTCATTTCTACGACCAGAAAAATTTCAGTGTGAAAGACGCTAATATTTCTGCTTTAAATTTATTTCTAAATAAATATTTCATCTTTTATTTAGGGAAGGTATGGAGCGCTTTGAAGTGATGTTTCCTACAAGTGAAAAGCGTGAGGTGTGGGAGAAATTAGTAAAGGACGCCAAGTTTCAGTTGGGTAAGCATATCACAATAGTTTACAGTTTTATCAAGCAGCGGCTATTGTAATTTAACGTCTGAAATGATTGCAGCAGTAGTTATTCGTGTCCATTTGACCTTGTGGGTTTCATTTCCTTGTTTCTTCATACATGTATTGCAACAGCTCTTCTTATTTTAACGGCAGCAACAGTAAATATGGACATTTTATGTCAGCAGAAATAAGGTGTATGTTAGTGTGGAAACGAGACTGAACCTACTGAAAATAGACTTTATGCAAAAGAATTTGAAAAGATTGATGATTAATGCACTGATGGAGAATAAATTCCGCTCGTCTGAATTTTTTTCTTTCGATGTATGCCACAATCACCGTCATACTTTATCAAGAATATGTGCGCAAACTTAAGATAAAGACTCCTAAAAGAGTAAAAAAAGTGTCTTTCCTTCCATGCTAAGCAACACAGAGAATAGTATTTCTAAGTAATAGGCAATAAAGGCTACAATATTTACCTTTCTACAATAACCTGATGCAAATTTATCCACCTGTGCATTATTTCTGTTATAGCTTATATAACATGCAAATCCAAACAAACTTATGTTATTCAATTTGTACAAATATTCCTTCATGTGCTGTATAGCAGACTAGGAATAAATAATTTTTTTCCTGCAAACGACAAGTAAATTAGTTGAACAGACCATATTCAGCAACAAGATAGCATTCGATTTACTTTTAGGAACGTGAAATACTTTAACACTAATATCACCTGAATGTAACAAGAAAAGTCTTTAAAAAGTTGGAATCTAATTTCTTTAAATGCTCCCGTCTTTAAAACGACTGCATGCAAATGTGACACTAAATTGTTAAATTGTTATTATTTTTTAACAAAAGTTTAATTCAAGATTAAATGGATTTTCAAATATGAAGATATTAATTAGTTTAATTAAACCCAGATAGTTAGTTTATTATACAGGCTTAAGCAGAACTGTATATACAATCTTATTTACAAATTTCCACCAACACGATAGTGTACAAGATTGGCCAAGAATCACTAAAACCGACCGCCATATTCTAGTAAATATGCAAACTCGCATGATCTATTGTACTAGCATCAACAAACATTCCTCCGCACTCCTTTAAATCAAGTTTGCGAGCTTGAAGTAAACACCAATAAAATTTTATTTAACCAGTCGTCGAACAACATTACAAAACCGCCGCCAGTCGCAACTAGCCGACGCGTTTCGACCTTCCTTGATCATCATCAAAGTACGACGGAAAACTGACTAGCGAAGATCAAACCGCATTGCTTACATTCGGAAAGCAAAATTAGATTTGCGGCTCTCACCTCCAGTAGTCTTGCATACATTGTACGTGACTGGAAATGTCGGCCGCAAAATTTCTATGCAGTCACGAACATAAGCCGTTTGTAAATTTCGCCACACACATATACATATAAAATACAATTAAACATGTACTATGTATGCAAGACTACTAGAAGTGAAAGCCGCATATCTAATTTTGCTTTCCATATGTATGCAATACGGTTTGATCCTCGCTAGTCATTTTTCCGTCGTACTCTGATGATGATCGATCAAGGAAGGTCGAAAGGCGTCAGTGCGTTGATTGGCGGTGTTTGTTATGTTGTTCGAAGACTGGTTAAATACAATGGGATTGGTGTTACTAAAGCTCGAAAACCTGATTTAAGAATTGTTACCACAACCCGCGCAATCAATTATTGTTAAATCGTTTTTTCTATATATATATATATATATATATATATGTATGTATGTATGTATATATATATGTATGGCGAAAGCTACAAACAGCTAATGTGCGTGACTGCATAGAATTTGTGCGGCCGACATTTCCAGTCACATGCAATGTATGCAAGACTACTGGATGCGAGAGCCGCATATCTAATTTTGTTTTCCGCATGTGAGCAATGCGGTTTGTTCTTCGCTAGTCAGTTTGACGTCGTACTCTGATGATGATCAAGGAAGGTCGAAAGGCGTCAGTGCGTTGCGATTCGCGGTGTTTTTGTTATGTTGTTCGAAGACTGGTTAAATACAATGGGATTGGTGTTTACTTCAAGCTCGAAAACCTGATTTAAAGAATTGTTACCACCACCCGCGCAAACAATTATTGTTTAGTTCCTCCACACTGATAACAAATTTAAGTAGAAATAGCTGGCCAACTGATATCACTAACAACAATAATGATGCATGAAGTTTTCCAATCAGATTAGCGATTAGTATTTCATTAGACTTGTTTCATCATTAATGTAAACATAAAAAAATTTACCTTAGTTTGCAGCATAAGAGACTCTAACTGGGGAACATATGTTTCAGAGTTTGACACTCTGTCCACTGCGCTGCCCGTGGCGCATAATACGTGAAATTTGAAGTTATATTTCAACTTAGGTGTTCTGGTTAGCCCTTACTTCATTTGGAACCAATTTGGAAACTCTTGCTACCTGATGGAGTATAAATCTACGATAGCTAGACTAACCAAATGATTTGTTTTAAGTAATTAAGAAAACTTCAAATGCATCGCATGTTTCAAAGGACTCAATCGTACGAAAGCTTTTGACATTTAATTGTTGTATCTAATCAGAACTTTAGTTACACTTCTTTTACGCCAGGTGAAATATATCCATGGCTTTGTTACTGAAAAGGTGCGTATTCCAGCTGTTCGTCCATTCCCAAATAATTGAAAACTGTGTAAATATATTTAAAAAAATATTTTGCCTATAGGATATATATATATATATTCTATAGGAAAAATATTAAAAAATATTACACACAGTTTTCAATTATTGAAATGAACAATTTCACTCTCCCTCTCTATATATATATATATATGACAAAAACCCTGGGTTTAGAGATAATAGAAACGCTAAGGTGTCTAGGAGTAGTCACAAATCTTGCTGAAGGATTACTTCTAAAGCGGATACATGGCGATGATTCAAAAAAACAGAATTCCATCATGAGGCACAGATTTCATTAACCAATTAGAAAGCGGTCAAGTGTTCAATATAAGCGAAAATGATTGATTACCTATACCGGCAGCGTACATCAAGAGTTCGCAGAAGCACACAAAACGCAAATTCTCAAGGATATGATCTGCATTTCCTGTGTTGCAATAATTAAGTTATACTACCAATTTATGTATATTCAAATCCTCCAATAATGCTTACATTTAATAACAATTCACAAGTGTATTCTTGCATCCATTATATAGCACTCGATTTTGGTTAAATAGTTGTACAATTAGGTGGAGTGCAGTTAGTACGAATGTCTGTATGTAGCAACTACTGACCAAAATTCTTTAGTTTATGCGAAATCAACAATCACACGCTATGCACCTTATACGTGGCAAAGGAAACGATTTGCCCGAAGCTGGTGTAAGAAAGACGAAGGTTCCATCTCTGTAGAATGAATTTATGACTACTAATGAGGATTTAAAAGAAACATGTTGCGAGACAGGAAATAAACAATTTACCTGATTTTCTGATTGCGTACCGAAATATTTGAATCCACTGTCATCATGATTTTTGCAGATATTTCGGGCTCCAATTACGGAGCCCTTTTTCAATGTGTTTGGCATTGAAAAAGGGCTCCGTAATTGGAGCCCGAAATATCTGCAAAAATCATGATGACAGTGGATTCAAATATTTTGGTACGCAATCCGAAAATCAGGTAAATTACTAATGAGGATTACTGTGTAGGAGATTAATCGATCAAGTAGATGAGTTACATTTGCTATTGTGGGTTCTGCTTTGATTGTATTGGAAATTTTTATTCAAATAAATCCTGTAATATAAGCTTAATTTGTTATAATTTTATCAGTTGGCGTGGCATCTATCATGTAAGAGCATATAAGGGATAAGTCGTAGTAAAATTATGTTGAAAGCATTTCACACACAGATGTTGCAGATTTAATAAGATGATCAAAAGGCGTAAATTCGTAAAGAAGTGAAAGACGCGTGCAATTTTTGTCTGTGGTGGCCTAAATAGTGAGTTGTTTGGTCCCAAGCTGCGATCTCCAGCGGTAGTAGATATTGTTATTTATGAGCAAGGCCCATTATGGAAACAGCCTTGCTAATAGACGATTTTTATTTGCGAACATTTAAATTTTTATTTATAAATGAATACATTTTTTATATTATTTGCGTTTAAATTAAATATTTGCTATCGATGATTTATCTATCACTTTTCTATTTAATTCAAATTAAGTTTTTCGGTCTTCCCAATTTTATTTTGATTACATATGCTGTTATGTTTACTCGTATTTTAATTGGGTTCAATGGAATGCTTCTTGCTTAGAATACCATTTGAAAATGAATGTGAAATTTGCATCTGCAATATGTGTACACACATTAATTTTTAATCATTGAGTATAACCAACAACATGTGCCTCACTTGTGCGATGTATTTTTTATTCCTCCATATGTTTTGGTTCAATTAAATACAAGGAAGAACGAAATTTTACATTGATTAAAAAGCAATCACATTTAAAGAATATTTCCTATAATAAAACTTGCAGTACTTTAATTAATCCAGTTCTGTGATGAAATTTAAAAATGCAATATGTTCTGACGTCTTAATAATACCTTCATTTTGTAGCTTTGGAAACCCTTAAGATGTGCTTGTTGCCTTTCCTGCCTTTGAGGCCGAAAATGTGTCAGTGGCTTTATTTGGAGAGGGCCGTGAACAGTAGAAAATTCCCATGCATCAGTGCAAGAAAAAAGATGAAGGAGAATCAAACATAATGCGAATATCAGTAGCCGATAATCGGCAAATAATAATAATAATAATAAATAATAATAATATTTAATTTGATTTACTAAAATGGCATGAATTATGCTAGCAAGAGTATATGATGATATCGATTCAATGACGAATTGTGTGTCAGCACAAACATGGTTTACAATTCTGGTTTCGAGGAGCCGGTTCGTAATTTAGCTGGACAAATGAACGCTGCAATCATGGTATTAAGAGACATAAAGTCTCGTCTAGATGAAATTAACATTGTCAACATCGAAGGAATCAGCTTATGGGTCCCAAATCAAACCTTAAAAACAATAACGTCGAGGAAGCTCAGGTGACGACATACGCACCTTTGCCAGTAATTGCATCAAAATATAATAGTTATTTCCTTTCTCAATCGAAATATAAGCCCCTGTTTGCACCTCTTGGTGTTGACAAGCCACATCTTTTCGCGCAAACACAAGACTTTTTATAAGTGCAAATTTTACGAGCGGTATTCAGAGTATTAATCGATATTTTGGTAACTGTACAAATGGATTTGCCAGTAGACCGGCATTAAGCAGCATTTAAGCGACGGGTATTGGATTATTTCCGTGCCACACCTCAGAATGTGCTTCTGGAGTTATGCAGTCTTTGTTTACTGACGTGCAGACATTCTCTGGATACCATGATACGTATTAAAAGTTGTTTGTCTTAGCTAATTGAGTCTTTTTCAGGTTTGCAACCACAAGAGATCGTCAGGTTTTTGCTTTTTGATCCGACCATATATGGTGTTCAACCGAGCATGCCTGATGCTTGGGAATAAGAAGGCTCTAAAAAATTTAGCAATGGTTGTCATTACAGCGGCTAAACAATACCAAAATTAAGCCTCATATCACCAGCGTACAAAGGCCACATTCCTTCTGGTAATTCTTCACGTCATATGTGGTGTGTCCATGAGGAGCAGCAGCAACTAATGGTTTGGAAATAAGCACATTATATTTTGAAACCTGCGACATAGACTAATACATCACTTATTGGGCAACAAGTTCAGTGTGGCTCATGTGGCAATAGCCACCTTTGAGACAAATAATGAGCAAAAGGTCTTATCTAGGGCAGACATTATTTCAACAGAAATTCCTCGCAGAAGCGCCCGGATAAGAAGTAAGCAGGCAGCACAATGAGAAAAGCAGACGTTGAGCTGATGTGCACATATATTAATTAATGTATAAATTTGTTTTATTAAATAGATTATTGTTGTGCGTGCAAAATTCTATATATAATTGAGTAAAATTAAAGCATTTATGGCACAATTAAATATGTCTTCTGATGGGGTCGAAACGTTGATTCAGGCACTGGCGTCTCAAATGAATAATTTAACGGACGAGTTAGGCATAATTAAGGCTCGTCTAGACGATACGTTAATAATAAACACTAACGACATACAAATTCGTGGAACATCAAACATAGGTGGACACAACAATGGTGACCCCGGCGAAGAGGAATCAGGAATTAATATGCCAGCGTTTTCAGCCGAATCGACGAGTTATGTCCGACCGTCATCAGAGTTTAAGCCGATGTTAGCACCACTAGATGTGGAAAGGCCACAGTTGTGGTTCGAAAAATTTGAAGCATCAGTGCGAGCCCAAGAATTTACATTGGAAGCACCTATTGTGCGTGTAGCTGTACAGGAATTAGTGGACCGGACAGTAGCTGTCCAATTGGAATTGCCAGTTGACCTCACATATGAAGAATACAAAAGACGCGTATTGGATCATTTCCGGGCCAGGCCTCAAGAAGTGTTCTCAGAATTATACAGCCTGACACCATTAAAGGGTGAGATGCCCATGGATACCATGGCACGTATCAAGCGGTGGTTCTCGAAGCTTACCGAGTCTTTACCAGGCTTGCAACCACATGAGGCCATCATGTTCATGCTGCTGGATCCTACTAGATACGGAGAAATATCCAGCAGCCCAGGAGGCCTTGAAGAGAGACTTCAGGCTCTTCAAAGCTCGGCCATAATGACAAATAAGATGGCAGCAGCATCTCCACGCATGGGTACAGTTACAACATCTGAGAGGAGCGACATACCGTATTGGAATTCTTTGCGTCATAATAAGCAGTTCCGCGACAGAAGGCAACAGCCAGTGGCTTGGAAGCAAAGTCAGTATATAAGGACTCCGGCTCCGACGAATACGGCGTATAAGCGGCAACAAAACCCATTTACTGCCCCTAGAGAACGACCAGTGCAGTGGGGTAACAGGGTGAACAATCTCACAAATAATGGAGGCAGAGAACAAGGCACAAAAATTAATCCTTTGGTGGCTCCGACGGGTAGATCGAAGGAAGACCAGCAGAACAAACCAAAAAGTGGTCCGAACCAGATGGCTTGTGAAGAAAAGGAAGTGTGGGAAACACTGCCAAATGTAAGAATTTTCATTAAAGTTAAATTTTTAGAACTCTTCAACGGACAGCCAGTAATAATGCAATTGGATACTGGAGCGGATGTGTCGGTACTACCATTGACTTGGCCATTGAACAATATAAAACCTACGAAAGCAAGTTTATGTCAGGCATCGGGCGCATCGATGGTGGCTGTGGGCGAGTGGGACACAAAGTTGTTAATAAATGAAAAGGTCTATCATATGTCTTTTGTTGTTTCGAATACGCAGACGCCCTTATTGGGACTTGATTTCATTAGAAAATGAGTTAAGACGATAGACTGTCAAAATAAACGGGTATACCTATCGCGGCCGGAAGGAATAAGATCAATAAAGTCTATAGGTAACCATAAGATTCAAGAGGAGACCAGTTGTCTGCCTGAGTGGTGGAAGAATCTTCAAAACCAATATAACAGTATATTCCAACTGCCTGATTGTAGCGAGCGTCCAGGGCCGACGGTCGACCAGTTTAAGTTATGGTTAGAACTAAATGATGGTTACGAACCACCAAAAGTATATGGTGCCCCTCCCAAGAAATTAGAAGCAGCAACTCGAGCAACCCAAGAAATGATAGAAGCCGGCGTTCTTGAACCGTCAACATCTGTTTTTCGTGCTCCGATGGTTTATGTTACGAAAAAGGATGGTTCGCTTCGACCAGCGGCTGATTTTAGGCAATTGAACTCAGTAACTAAACCGGACCCGTATCCCATGCCGGCTCTGCGTGATCTGTTCTTACAGATGGCGGGAGGCAAATGGTTTGCCGTGCTTGAACTTAAACAGGTATTTTGGCAAATAGCCGTGCGGCACGAAGACCGATGGAAATTAGCGGTACAAGTACCCCAAGGTCATTTCCAATTCACCCGGGTACCATTTGGCCTTAAAAACGCTCCGGAAAGTTTTCCAAAGAATGATGGACTCGTTCGTGTCTGACTTAACGTGTACAACGGCTTACGTAGACGATGTTATTATATGGGCCACTACTGAACACGAATTACGTGTGAGGCTGCAGAAGATGTTGGCCAAAGCTGTAGAATGGCGATTACATTTTAATCCAGAAAAGGTACAGATAGGTCAAGAAGTGCGGTTCTTGGGGCACTTAGTCTCAGCGGAAGGATGCATGCCGTTAGATTCGAATGTACAACCTATCAGGGATTATCCGGTGCCTACTACTAGAAAACAATTGCGCCGGTTTATTGGTATGGTGAATTTCTATAGACCATACCTCGCAGGGATGGCGGTTACACAACAGCCCTTATCTCAGTTAACTAGTGCCAAGATACCATTTCGTTGGACGGAGGAGGCTCAACAAGCGTTTGTACTATGCAAGCAGAAATTAATAGAGGCAACTATTTTGACTTTCCCGGTAGGTAATATGTCAATTGTTACAGACGCGTCAGATATTGGTATAGGAGCGGTGTTACAAGCTGACGGACGTCCTGCGCAATATATAAGTCGCACACTCACTAAGGCGGAACAGAACTATACAGTCACAGAAAAAGAATTACTTGCCGTACAATGGGCGCTACGGAAGTTTAGATATTTTGTCATAGGGGGGGACACGTGGACGTCTTTACTGACCACAAAGCGCTAGTGCATTGGAGATCACTAGGTATTGAGAAGAAACGAGTACATCGAGCCATTGAAGAACTAGAAGAGTACGATATATCAATTCATCATAGAGCAGGAATCGAGAATGCGGCGGCCGATGCGCTCAGCAGAATTTCCGCTGTTCGGGTTTCGCCGCTTATAAAGGTCTCTGAAGAACAGGGAAGAGATGCTACATGTCAGGAAATAGTCAATCAGTTAAAAAACGGCACAGTGGTGTTGGCACCATATAAAACGTTGAGTCTACAGAACGGCCTGTTGGTGCGGAAAGAAGGACAAACAGTGCAATGGTTTGTGCCAGAATCTATAAGAACAGAATTAATGGCCTTTTGGCATGAAACATTGGGACATCCCGGCGCTGGGCGGCTCATTGAGACATTGCAATCACGATTGTATTGGCCTGGTATGTCAAAAGAAATTCGTAGCTATTGTCAACAGTGCACTACATGCCAACGTTGTAAACCACAAAAACGAGAAAAGGTCACTCCGATTGCTTTCAATGCTACTGCACGGAACGAGTTTCTGCATATCGACCTGGTAGGTCCACTGCCAGTAGCTCGCGGTGGCGTGTCCTATGTGTTTTCCATGGTCGATAAGTTTACCCGATGGGTCGAGTTTGTACCACTGAAGAAGATCACAACAGAAAAGATTATAACGTGCTTAGAAGAGCGATGGCTCAGTCGATTCGGTACCCCACAAGTTATTGTCACCGATCAAGGCGCACAGTTTGAGTCGAAAGAATTTAATCAGTGGTGCAAAGACCTTGACATAAAGCATTCCCGCACAGCCACTTATCACCCGCAAACCAATGCAACAGCTGAGCGCGCACATAGGACGATGAAAGAGGTACTGCGATGTTGGTGCCACGAAAGCCCGGGAACGTGGAGAGACAAATTACATTTGGTTGAGCGGGCCATGCGCTTTACAGTCTCAACAGCGACAGGTTTTGCTCCAACGACCATGGTCTATGGAGGACACATAAGACTGCCAGGTGAACCTGTAATCCAAGGGTCCCATGAGCGGTGCACCATAGCGGATATTCAGGAACGACTAAAACAGTTAACTGAATATGTAGGCGCAACACAGCGACAAAGCTATGCAAGGCAACCGACACGCACTCGCCTGAAGGTCGGCGATTATGTCATGGTAGCGAGGGTCGAGCCCATGGCACTGCAGGCTGTCAATGATGGGCCGTATCGCGTGGAGAGGGTGGACGCCGAGCACAATACTGTTTTTGTTAGCCTGCCCGATGGACCACGAGCTGTGGCACTGGATCGTTTAAGCAGAGTGCGAAAGCCGATTCCTGAGGGGGGGGGAAGATGTGGCAATAGCCACCTTTGAGACAAATAATGAGCAAAAGGTCTTATCTAGGGCAGACATTATTTCAACAGAAATTCCTCGCAGAAGCGCCCGGATAAGAAGTAAGCAGGCAGCACAATGAGAAAGCAGACGTTGAGCTGATGTGCACATATATTAATTAATGTGTAAATTTGTTTTATTAAATAGATTGTTGTTGTGCGTGCAAAATTCTATATATAATTGAGTAAAAATAAAGCATTTATGGCACAATTAAATATGTCTTCTGATGGGGTCGAAGCGTTGATTCAGGCACTGGCGTCTCAAATGAATAATTTAACTGCAGAATTAGGCACAATTAAGGCTCGTCTAGACGATACGCTAATAATAAATACAGAAGACATCCAAGTACGTGGACCATCCAACATAGGTGGACACAATATCACCGACCATATATGGTGTTCAACCGAGCATGCCTGATGCTTGGGAATAAGAAGGCTCTAAAAAATTTAGCAATGGTTGTCATTACAGCGGCTAAACAATACCAAAATTAAGCCTCATATCACCAGCGTACAAAGGCCACATTCCTTCTGGTAATTCTTCACGTCATATGTGGTGTGTCCATGAGGAGCAGCAGCAACTAATGGTTTGGAAATAAGCACATTATATTTTGAAACCTGCGACATAGACTAATACATCACTTATTGGGCAACAAGTTCAGTGTGGCTCACCCACAGGACGTCCAGCTCGAGGTGGCACCACCGTACAAACGTGGACGGCCAAAATGCAGTCTAGAATCAATGAACTCCTGATGCACAGAACTATGAGTATAAGGGAAAAGATATGCATAGCACACTACCATCTATTCATAACCAGATGGACGATGGGAGCAAACTACAATATAAAACATTGTCGCATTGAAGGATTTTTTTCTAAGTTATATTTCTAGAACTCTTATACAGTTGGCCAAAGGTGCCGATGTTTCGGTTCTGCTCATATTTTAACAATAAACAAGTTACTATCGACGAAAGAAAATTTGAGTAAGGCGTATGGCCTCCCGAGGCTGGAGAGTTTGTATTTCATACAATTGATATATAGCACACGAGTGCACAGTAAGGATAGTCGGCTGCCTGGCTGGTGGAAACATTTTCGTGTCCGGACGATACTATATATCAGCTCTCTTATTGCTTCTAATGTACCAGGACTGCGGTCGTTTCCTTTAACAAGTGTCTTGAGCGAAACGTCAGTTATATACCACCTCCAAGTGGCTATTAAAGCAAAATACATGCGTGCCCGAGGCTTCCTCATTTGTAATTGGAGCTGCTATATTTTGCGTTACAAAATGATTGCCTTGCTTCCTCCTGCAAATCATTTTAGAACATTCATCTCTGTGCCTAAATCTGTCAGGCATTCGGCTCCCGGGAGGTAAATAAATTGCTGTGCTCGAACAAAAGCGGGGATTGTGAGAAATTTGCGTCTAGTCAAAAGACCGCTTATAAGTGACGGTAAAGGTACCCCAAGGTCATTTTCAATTACTCGGGTACCATTTGGTCTAAAGAGTGATGGACTCCTTCTTGTTAGGTTTACCAGTACTACGTTTCTCGTTATCGATGGGAATATTTGGACAAATACTAATTAACATGCGTATACTCGGTTGCAGAAGATGCTGTCCAAAGCCATAGAATTGCGACTTTACCTTAATCCTTAAAATATTGCAGATATGTCTGCAAATGCTTTTTCTGGGCTGCTCACTTTCAGCTAATGGAATTAAGAGCCTAAGATAGATTATCCGGTGCCAACACTCGAAATAATTTCGACGGTTTTGTTAGCATGGTGAATTTCTTTAGACCCTACTCCACGGGGATGGCAGTAGATTAACAACACTTTCTCTGCTGATAAGGAAAAACAACTGTTTCGATTGTTGGAGAAGGCCCAAAATCCGTCGGTCCTATGTAAGTATAGATTGATGAAGGCCAAAATTGTGTCATTTGTGTCAGATTCCCCGGATATACGAATGTGAGCATCATGAGATGCCAACGGACGTGGGACAGATTATGCAAGTCGCACACATTGGAGAACACAAAAAGTCACCAAAAATTCTCCAATATTAGTATAATGGGTATTATCATCGGCCATAGGAGAACGGTCAGTATCTTTTACTTATTACATATTTTAATCGCTATTCGACGGCTTTGGACACCCTGTTCTGCAGCCCAGTACACAATCGTTATTTTGTAGTTGCTCAACTAATGAAATTTTCTACGTACGCTACAGTACACAATTTTAATTGAACACAAAGGAGTCGATCATTCAGAAGAACAACTTTGGTAACTACTTTAGACCAAATGGTATCCGAGTGAATATGTACCTGCTCCGCTACTTTACACCCGTCTTCGGGCCGAAGGCTAATTTTTCAAAATTCATACCTTAGATCACGCAAGATAAACCACATACATTCCGCTAGTTGTGGGAGCTGATTGCTTAAGGTCAGCATTGACCACCGATTGTAATTGACAGAAATCCGCCGCATGTCTGTGGGAAGCCTTTTTTCGTCACGTTAGCTAAAAGATCTCGAAACACTTGGGAATAGCTCAAGAAAGCCAGCGACTCTCATTTCTTGTGTTTCTTCTGCGCTACTTTTGGAGGGGTTGAGTCGTTCTTCCTTACCAGCACTAAACAGATAAAACCTTATTCAGACAGATTTGGTGCAAACATGGAGCTGGAATGTAGTACAGCCAAATTGTCTCAACCTGCATTGGAGTGCTGCCTCGAGAGGCACATGTGTTTATTCTCACAATCAATGGTCGTAACTGATTTTTTATGAAGTCTAAGCCCAACATAGGTGTCTGATTATTTGCCAAAAAATGAGACTTATTTAGATATAATTATTTATTAATAAGTGAGTTCTCCAATCACTCGCGGCCACAATGGACATGTCGAACGCGTGACATATCCTTTCTCTTACGGCACACCTAGTTTAACGGCCAAGAAATGCCTAATTCAGCTACATCAGCTCCAGTATTCACTTACCTAATCACAGATTGTCCGTTAGCGAGTACTAAAAATTTAACTTTTATAGAAATCCATACATCGGTCAAATTGTCCTTGGTTTCTTTTTATTACAATGCCGTCTGATTCTTAGGAGACAGTAGTCTGCTCTGCCGATTTTCTTCTGTTGACTCATAATTATGAGCAAGCGAAGGGCTTTTATTCTGGACAACATCTCGGTTATCTATAAGCGGTCAGGTGGTGGATATTGACGCTGTTTTGATAGGGCCGCTCTTTCGGAGAACTATTCTGATCTTGCTGCCTAGTAGGCGATGAATTGATCACAGATAATTGGGTATTTACATATTGAGACTGCTTGAAAGCCAATGGCTGCCATCGACTTTCATAGATTCATTGAATAGTACGCAAAAAATCCCAGAAGGCAGATATAATTGTGTTATTCTGTGATTTCGTTCACCTCAGTGTAATGAACATTATTAAGGAAATTTTTCGAGCTTCATTTCTTATATCTAGATCAGTACGCGTTTTCGACGGAGCTCAACACCTGTTAGCGAGTAGCGGCATAACCTTAATAGCCTTATGCGGTTGCATACCCGAAAATATTCATTTGGCTTGGACAACTTCCATTTAAAGCGTGCCATGATATCCAGGGCAAGATCACTGGGCAGTGATTTAAGTCTATATGTTTCTGCGAAGACTCCTGAGGCCTGACACGAAAGTCGTTATCCCAATTAGATTACCACCATAGACTTGCATCAATACAATTTGTGCGCCTAACGCGAAATATTGTACTGACACCAATGCGTCTAGTTGTCGAAGAACAATTTTGTTCTTCACACATCGATGGGTAAATGGAGGCCTAAATTTGGATGATGACTGCAAATAACTGGTCGATTTGTTCGCCATTATTATGATCGCTCATGTCATTGATATCGTTCATATATATATATATATATATATATATATATGACCAAAGTTCACAATAAATGCTTCGTTTATCATTGAATAAATTATCTCTAGCTCTTTAGTTGGGTACTTATCTGCGTTGACAAATATCAGACTTTGAAATTATAGAAAGTTGGCTGATTTGGGAATTTATAGATCATCTGAAGTTAAATTGTAATTAATCGTTCTTAAATACATCAACAATAAATCATAAGGCGAACCATGTTGAATTGCTTTAGCGCAATTCGAATGTGGCAATTTCAAATGAATGACCATTTATAAATGAGGTCATTTCAGAGGCTGTTAAATATTCTAGGTGGCAATGGAGAGCACCCCCTTAAGAACATGGATTGCAAAAATGCTTTCAACTTCTTTCAGATAAGAAAAAGAACAAATTTCAATAATACCTATCTTCAATGGTTTTAATACAACAACAAAAGAAATATAAGACCGATTATGAAAATCTGAGTCTCAGAAAGAAGTTAATATCGAATTCTTTAATATGTTTGAAAGGAGGTAGATGGAAAGCCACAGTTCTTAGTAGGCAATACGAATATGAAAATAAAATTTTCGAACAGTTCAAAATAACGAAGTTTATAATAAAATTACAAAAGACTAAACAGATTGGTTGCAAGGGCTAGTACCTGAATCCTTGGATCGTTTCCAAGGTTTCCTTGATGATATTCTGCTAACATCAGATAGAAGTAAAAATAAGATTGGACAAGTCATGTAAATATTTGGTATATTTATTTCCTCTAATTATTGTAAATTTAGTAAACTATTTTATAAAAAAATGAAAATTGTCCAAATGGCAAACATCTTCGTGCCTTATTTATTTATATAATTAAACAGGCATAGATTGTGCTCGCAGTGTAAAAAATTATATAAACCAATGTTGCGTGCTTGATATAACCACCAATCCATTTTTATATATACATTTTCCAGTATAAACTAGGCATCGTATTATGTACAAACGGCAATTCATTTAGTAAACCACTTACGTCCTTATTTAGAACTCTTTTAATATTGTCCAGTATTTGCGGCTTGAATATGGGCAGGTCCGCTTCGGTGTCTGTGAATCTAATCACTGAGCCCTCCTGTCACACGATGAATACTATTTTCAGTCGTATACTAACTCATATTTTATAGTTAGGCTTTGCTTCAGGTGGAGCCTGTATATAATCTCCTTTGACATAAAGTTAAAACTAGCCACCTCAAATCTAGCATTATAAAACAGAATCTACGCTAGCTGGGGAAATGATTTTGAATTAAATGTTTAAATAATTAAATGCACTATTTGAAAAATACGCTTGTATAAAAGACACCGGCGAGACTTAAATTGAATCTACGATTCTTGGATGAAATATTAATTTTCTGGAAGAACGTTAATAATGAAATGGTAAATAACTTAAATTTAACTATTGAAATAATCGAAAAACAATTTAATATTGAAATGGAGCATCAGGTGAATTATCGATTTTTTATGTCAAATTAATTGAAAATGGTCAAAAATCTAGGAGATACTTGTAGAAAAACACTTACTCGGCAATGTTTCATATTTACAAGTCAAATCACCCTTCTGTATTGAAATGTGTATCTTAAAATCATTAGCAATTAAACACCTTAGATTATCAGACATAAAAAATACGGATTTTCAATTAAGCAGACTGGGTTACCCTATTAATATATAGAAGCGACAATGATGAATGTCGCAAGAATAAGCTATCCTAAACTATGCTGGAAATTTAAATTAATAGATTAATAATACAATATAAGAACCGTTTTAAGGCAGCTCTTTACGCTGGGCACCAGACTCCCTAACCAAAAATAAAGGATTGAAACCTTAGTAACATCAGGAGTACATGAAATCACAAGCAGAAACAGTAGTCTCATGTATGTTGGTGAGACCATGTGCCCAATCAAGGTAAGAAGAGGAGAAAAGAGTACTGCATGTAAGTATGCGAAAGTTTCTAAATCAGACCTTGCTCGTCATGCAGTGGAGACAGGGCACACTATTAACTGGGTGACAGTAGACGCATAACGATATGAATACTTAACAGGATAACCAGACTGAGATTAGTTCAAGAGATTATATTATGAATGAAATAGTGATAAAAAAATCGTTAGGTTGGATTTGGAATACATAATTATCTAATGGTAGCAATAGACGATTGCACGAATCAAAATCTGACGCTAGCTCCTGTAAAAGATTAGAAATATCTTATTAAGATTGATTTGTTAATGGGCTTACTATCTCATTACTGGTTAATCAATTATTGACAGTACAATCTTTATAAATTTTATCCTTTCACTGCTTTTATTGTAAGCTTGCCTCAGAGCTCTTAGTGAGTAAAGCGCTTCTTTAAGGACTTCCATCTTTTTTCTCCATATATTGATCCTAATTTCGTCAATAAATTTTAATAATTTTTTTGTATTACCATCGCTTATATCATTTCATATATTAATTAAATTTCGTATTTTTTCTAAATTACCCGGACATAATTTATTGTGTCTTGGATCCCACTTTATCTATTGAGATCACGCTGGTTTTACATCATTTCAAATGTAAAAAATAAAACAGTTAATCTGACACACGCAAAGGGTGAATTAACATCTATTGTCTGTATTTTTATTTATGTGTTAATTAATTATGTAGAACCGAATACATTTGAGTTACATGTATACGCACACATACACTTTGATTGATGTGCAGTTATATGATGAAATGAAACCCCGTTGATAAACAAGCCAGTCCTAATTAAAATTGGGGTTATTTAAATGAAATTTCATACGTGCATGATTCGTGTGATTTTTATTTTTATCACTTACCTTGACATGAGGTTACTGAGAATATATTTAATTTATACGGCTGCCAAACCTAAAATGTGATGACAACCACAATTACTTAATTTCACATAGTGACTATAAAGCAAATAGACTAATGCATGTTAGGGATAAATCAAAATTAAATCAATGAAATTTCAATTGGTTTTTCGAGCACATCGGTGATAGACAAACCATTATACGTGATGTGCACATATATATAGAAAAATCAGTTAGCATATATGAAATTAACTAGTCATATGTATTAATGATGCGACTCAAGGAAATTTCTGATCTACTTTATTAGCTTATTTTTAAGACTTGTGATATATTGTGGCCAATTGAAAAATTCCGGCAATTGTATTCAAAATATTAACAAGAAATTAAATAACCTGGACAAATCCTGATTTAATCACAACACAGGTCAGGTAATGGGCGATTCGACACTTTCAAAATATCAAAAGAACTCATACATTTTCTTTTTAATTAATTTATTTATAACGTTGGCTCGTATAAATTACACACTATTAGTAAAAATATTTTCATAACAATGATTTGTTTAATATTAACTTGTAAGGTTCAGATGTTGCTTCCACCATTCTCCGAATACTTCTTAAATTTAATTCTTGCACTTATGTATGGAGATTCACTTGCTCTCACATACACCCTAGATAAAGCCATTGGACCTTTAGCCTCAGTTGATAAGCGGGGAGATATTGATTTTATTGTTCCGCAATTTAATGTTCAACTCAACGAGGCGATTCTTAGGCGAGCGAAGTTTTTGCAAAATCTTCGCGCAAAAAAGTCTGTTTATACACATTTCTTTTATCAGTCCCATCTATCATAATTCCAAATTTAAATAAGGGTAACCGAAATCCATGTCCCTTTCCATTGTCAAAATTAAATATTTGACTGTTAAATATCAAGATAAGTTTGACTGAAAGACAAAAAATTTTTGTCTTAATTGGTGAAAGTTCACATTTACAAATCTAAATTAGTTGCCTCCACGTAATTCACTCTATCTCACTCTCTCACTCGCTTATGGCCATTCTAGTCATCTGCTTTACAAAACTGACCGGAATTAACCATCCAAAGATACAAACAAATATGTACATATAGTCAAATGTTCATATTTAATAATGATTTTATCATGGTGGTACATATGAAAAAAGGTACTACTTTCTAATTTCTGGGCTATAAATAAAATACCTAAAACTCTCTACATATAGTTAGGATTTGAACATGGAAAATAACTTTACTTATAAGGCAATTTTACTCCAACACTTAATTAATTTAAAGCTTACGTTGTATGCAGCATTTATTTTGAAGCTTAAACATAAAATAATAAAAACCATTAATAACACTATTATATCCTTCGTTGAAATATTATGACACGAAATGCATTTAATTAATTACCTACATATTTTTACTCTATATAGAGATTTATAAATAAGTAATCCACTGCTACTCATCACTAAGAAAATTATTCTTCAATCTAATTATTAAATGTATGAGCTCTCCTCATCAACATCAACGTCCTCATCATCAACACGGAAAGCAATACAGAAGGTCAGATATATAGTGGGTATAGCGCATAGTACCGACTCCTATTGATGAGGCACCTGTAAATACGACACGAATGTGTACATTACATTATGCCTTTCGTCAGCACTTTCTATGTGCTCCGCTACAATCACCAACCGTGTGTTCAATGATATTTTAATAGTATAACTCATATAATTTTGGCTAAAGCTACAAAAAACTTATGTTCTTCAATTTATTAAAATATGTTTATTAAATTTTACATTTCCCTGAAGCACAATATACGTGAGACTACTATTAATGAGGACCGCAAATCTGACCTTGATTAACTTATAAATGCACTGAGGTTTTATCCTGATTAGTCAGTTTACCGATGTGTTCTGATTATGAAAATGAAGTTATGACCGGTTTAATAAAACAACAAGGTTTTTTATCTCCAATGGGCAAAATTGATTTTAAAATCGTTATCACCACTCACACACTCAATAATATTACTTGAGACATCATCATATTACCGCAAAAATAAAATTGGAAAAATTCCAGTAATGAATTCCTCTTGGCCACTAGCCGACATAAAATAAATCAAGACCGATAGCGTGTAACAGAAAAATGCTTTGCTTGCGTTGGTAGATGAAATTTGTTTAAAACTTGCAATGGTGCCTTGTATACTCAGAAGTTAGGAATACGATTGAATTCGAAATGTGAACTCCACGGAAAACCAAGAAATCAGTGCGAAAATAATGGAGTTCTCATTATGTTAATTCCGACGTGTACGACTAGATAAGCCTAGTTTTATAAAATCCATTAAGTTAAGGAGATGATCGAAGCCATTTGGCATTGTTGACAGGCATGTAGTTTTAAGAGAATATTCCAAAATCAGCATTAACAAACAGTATAAACTAATACATGCATGGGTTATATAATAACCAGAAACTCAACATTTTCAACCCATACTTTCCCTCAAATTTGTTTTATAGTTGATAAAGTTAGACAGTGGACGCATAATTCACTATTTCCTATATTTCACCAGTCCGAAAAGCAGAATAAATAAATTTGATATAAAATCTGCATGTAATTTAAATATAATGTCCTATTTTTTAACATCTAATCTGTGTTGATAAAAAATTTTATTCTTTCGTTTAGGCGCTGTTGCGCGGACACCAAAATTTACACAAACTCTTCAAATCACGAAAACCCTTTCCGGAATGCAGGTAAGCAATTGAATTTCGAAAGAATTGCATTCTTAACATGTTTCAAATTTGATTTCATTTCATATTTTGAGTATGTATGATTATTGAAATTATTATGAAAAAGATATTATGTAACTTATAAATTGGGAATGTTTATGAGATGCTTCTAAACATAGTCTCCTCTTATATAGACAACACACTTAAAAAATAATTGATTGCGAGGGTGATGGTAACAATTCTTTAAATCAAGTTTGCGAGCTTGAAGTAACCAACATTCACATTGTATTTAACCAGTCCTCGAACAACATAACAAAAGTTGCGACTGAAGATACTTTTGTTACATTGTTCGAAGACTGGTTAAATACAATGGGATTGGTGTTTACTTCAAGCTCGCAAACTTGATTTAAAGAAGAATCTCGTCTTGCTGTTGTCACCTTTACATCATCCACTGATTGTGCGGTACTTTTACCAACTTAAAACCTTTCAGAAATTTTAAGGATAATCTATATTGTTGTTATACTTGCAGTGCCCCTTCATTTAAAATTACTGTAAAGACAATTTTGCTGTGGACTAATTTATCAGTATTCGCATTGTGTTAAACCGTTGGAATTTCATTAAATCTTTGTCTATTTTCAAACTCTCAAATGAGAAATTGAGATAAATAAATAGATAAATGCAGGAACACACACGCTTTTATATATATATATATATATATATATATATATATATATATATATATATATATATATATATATATATAGGCCCACACACAGACACATATATACAGCTTTGTATGATTGTACACTGGGGAACGTTAGAATCCCGCTAAAATTAATTCTACACATCTTAATAGGTGATTGTAATCTTAAAATTGGAATACCAAGCCGTAATCAACAAATACAAATTAGACAATATTTGGTGTTCTATTTTGTTAACGGTTAAGTTGTATAATGTCTGACAAATACATGTTATTTAAATATGTTCTTCTCTCTCTCCATCGCTGGAATTATCAATATATAGCTGATATTTAACCGATTGAATTACTCAATCTCTAGAGGTTATATGTAAATTTAGACACACCGATAAAGCTTTGGTGTTTGGTTCATCAAAAGAGAGACTCCAGTCAAATGTTACTCGTCAACCTTGAATCGAATGATACCTCTAAGTACAAATCGTTCTTTTACAATGGGAATTGGCTAACTACGACATGCAACACTATAGGACTTCTCTTAATTATGTGGCTCTTAAGCATATTTTTAATATATATTGATGTTTTATTCTCCAAAAGTATGAATAATTAGGTGGTGTTTGTTCGACACTTTGAAGAGATCAAATCTCCAACCTACTTTTTTTCGTTTTATGATATCTATTTGATTATGTATGCGGGTCACGCGTCTGGATAACAGTGAAAGACCATTTAGTTAAGCGGTAAATACTTCGATAGTATAGGCGTCTAGCTGGTATGATTTTCCTGGAATTACAGCAGTTATTTTCAGACAAATTTTGACGTGTGCTACTTTGATTTTTTTAAAATTAAAATAAAAATTTCCTTAAGTAAATAACATTTTTTATTGCATTGCCTTGTGTATAAAATTGTGCTCGTGAATAATTTAAATTTCTCCAATGCGAGTTACAGTCAAATTTTTAATCTACATTACCACAGGAGAGTATTTCAGAGAAATGGAAGAGTTACTACTAGGTCCTCTGTCTGTATATATATATACATATATATATATATATATATATATATATATATATATATATATATATATATATATATATATATATATATATATATATAGTTATTACAACTTTTCGAACGAAGGATTAATTATGTTTTCTCCCGTACCGACAGAAATTTTCCACCCTGTCACGAGTCGCTCTACAGAAAAGGGATCTTGTGATTGTTTTTCTTGCTAAATAGTTTTGTATAGTACATCTTGTGTGATGTTTCCTCACTGTATTTGTACAAATATTTTCCCATTCGCACGTTTGTGTTTATACCTCTCTCTCTCTCTCTCTCTCTCTCTCTCATATATATATATATATATATATATATATATATATATATATATATATATATATATATATATATACATGCATAACTGTATATATGTCCTGCCAATTTCAATCAGTCTTCATGCTTCAGTCAATGTTTGCCAATAATTTACTCTGAATATTAGCGTTATTATCAATCCTCGAATCCAGAAACACTATTCCCAAATTACGATCAGTGAACATATGTTGTCAAAATATATTATTATCTCCGTACTATTTCGTGTGTAGCATTATGTCTCTTTTGTCCGTCGTTTGCTTTCTTAAAAGCTATTTCTTTTATATATATTTGATTTGCTTATTTTAACGTAAGTGTTTCATGCTTGTATGTTGATTTGCGACTCTGCATAATTTAAAGATAATGTATATCATATGGAACATCTTTTACATCCGAAGAAATATGTACTCTTTTAGGATACTTTTTACTTGGAAAGTAATCGTAACGAAACACAAAACATGTAATCTTATCAGATATTGCAACAATAGCGTTTTCACACCTGTGTGTCACAGCTAATCTAAATTGCTTAATTAATCATTTAGCAATAGATTCCTTCGTTAATAACTTCAATATCCCTGCTTATTTATCAATTAATGTTTAAGCCTGTAGAAACCGAAAAATCTAGTCAATTTAAGTAGTTGATCGCGTATAACGTCTAAATATCTCCAACAATTTTATATGCCTCCAATAGCAACCGTGTTTATTTTTTTCCAAAGGTGATATACAGTACATTTGTTTACGCTACGAAAAATATGAATTGTAAAATAAACTCGATTTAAGTAAAACTCAACTTTATCCATGTTCATGATAGCTCAATTAAATTAGTTGATTGTATGAGCAAATAAACACGTTCGTCTTGCATTTGAAATATTGCAGTCGACAATTTTATATGCCTCCAATAGCAACCGTGTTTATTTTTTTCCAAAGGTGATATACAGTACATTTGTTTACGCTAAGAAAAATATGAATAGTAAAATAAACTCGATTTGAGTAAAA
Organism: Eudiplozoon nipponicum; assembly: GCA_029291075.1. Lineage (NCBI taxonomy): Eukaryota > Metazoa > Platyhelminthes > Monogenea > Mazocraeidea > Diplozoidae > Eudiplozoon > Eudiplozoon nipponicum. The sequence goes on along the minus strand of JAQBSW010000738.1, from coordinate 91,796 downwards.
CTCAACTTTATCCATGTTCATGATAGCTCAATTAAATTAGTTGATTGTATGAGCAAATAAACACGTTCGTCTTGCATTTGAAATATTGCAGTCGACAATTTAGCCGATTAGAATGTATGTGAATGACATAGGTAGAGTGTTAAATCTTCAAATATTCAAAAAAACTAGATATACATTTATATAAATAAACTAACATTGGTTGCGCAGGCGGCGAAAGCAATCATTTAAATCAAGGTTGAAAACATGATATAAACACCAGACCCGTTATATATAAACAAATATATCAGATAAACCATGCATTGTACAATGCAGAAAGGGCAAATAATCCAGAAGACCTGTTTCTTCCTTATTTGGAACTCTTCACATACTAAGCGCTCAGACCTGAGTATGTCTGCTTCGAAATCTGTTGCTCTAGCCAGTGGTCGAGGCTCCACCTGAAGGAAGAGCTATGCAAAAAACATTAGATCGTATGTATCTGAAAACTGTGCTTTGAGTGCGACTGTGTGGCTCAATGGTTTGACCAACAGATGCCGAATTAGACGTGCCCAGTTTCGAGCCCTGTCCACGAAAAATTCTGGGCAGTACGTTTTAGTCCCAACACAGAAGAACCCGGTCTACTGGATGATTTGCCTCTTCTAAACTATACAATGTCTAGTTTAAATTGACGAGTGAGTGCATATATAATGGGACTGTCGTTTACTACAAGAAGGCAACCTTGATTCAAATAATTAAATAAGCATTGCGGTCAGATTCTCGTTGGCCAGTTTTCCGCACTGTACTTATGTTAAACGAGGAAGCGCAAACCGCCTCAGTACATGCAAGTAATGCTACATGCGAAAAATGGAAAGTTCGCTTCTTGCAAAAAAGAAAACAAATATAATTAATAGCTATTAGAACACAAGATATTTAATGGTGGCTTAATTAAATTATAGTTCATAAAGAAAGCAAAACAGAAAAAAGTTTTTTACCTTGATAGTATGCAAACAACAAGAACTCAAGCTAAATTGAAGTAGAAACATTACCAAGAAGACAAAAAAAAACAGATGTGATGCAACCAAGTTCATAAATATGACACGTCACATGATTATACAATAGAAAATTAGTCTGTATTGCGATATTTCAAAGATGGACGTGGATTAAGTTTGATTATTTGCGACGAAAGTTACTTTTCCTTTTGTATAAATACGAGAAAAAACTAGCGTACAAACAATATAATTATATATATATATATATATATATATATATATATATATATATATATGTAGTTCAATAGAAAGTAAAAATTACTTAAGGAGGCGAAGGTATTCAATCAATTCATCAATTAATTATCAGAATTTGCCTCGAATGCGCTTCAACAGAATCTTGAACTTATACCACTGCAGAACCCCTCTTTTGCATATATATATATATATATATATATATATATATATATATAGTGATAATAACTTCACCGTGTTTTAGTATATAAAGAGGATAAATAATAATCTATTAAAAAAGGTTTATTAATATATATCATTTCTATCAGTATCTACGCTCAATTTTCTGGATTCATTAGTGCTATTTTCTTTCACCAGAACATAACGGTAAATTTGACATAATCGATCATATTTTAGCTATTTCTACTTTGAAATTTGTCAGTGCAGACTAAAACGCTTTTGCAAAACAGTATGATGAGTTATCGCCTTCGTTTTGAATGCCTTTACAAGTAATTTCTCTTTCACATTTTGCTTTTGAATGCTTGTTGGGGATTATTCTACTCCAATCCAGATTAACCTTTTAAAATTACTTTTTACACGATTTTGCAAAGATTAATCTTTTTAACTATGATTGCTTTAAATTTCACAACCACTTTTTTAGGATTTTGCCTCGTAGAAAACCGAAAACTATTAATACTGACAATAACAAATAATTAGATCATATTTCCTGGTTTTGGTTTAAAAAGTTTTACTGATTTACATATTTTCTTCAGTTAACTTTCCGCTGTGGTAATTGCGCATACAGTTTTAGATTGTTGCTGTTTAAATTTGACCGCTAAATGTTTTATTTTCCAACTTTGAGTTTGTACCACACTTTTCTGTTAAAAGATTAATATTTGAACGCGTTTGAATTACATTTTTTATAGCATCTATATAAAATCAAAATAACCACCAGTCCTATTTTAAGCCAATTCGACCAAAATAAGGAAAACCTTGATTTTTACACGTTCTGACACAATAATATGTTCCCAGTTGTTCATAAGTCCTCGTTAGAATACTGCAAACCTAAGATTTTCTTGAAGTCCTCATTGCGGGCATTTTATACGTTCAGTCCTATTGTAAATAAAAGCATAATAAAAATCAACTACAGTCAGTCACGTTTAATGTCACCTTATAACCCTACATCACCATCAGAGCAAGACAGCAAACTGAATAACGAGGATCAAACTGAAGTTCATATATAATCGATGGGAAATAAAATATTCGGCTCTCCATTATACCAAACTTGCACATATTTTACTTGACCATAAATGTCGACTTCAAAACTTCTACGCAACTACGAAAAAACCTTTTTGCAGATTACGTCGTACACATACGAGTTTTCGAATAAAATTTGCACATATTGCGAGGTTGGTGATAAAAATTTATTAATTAATGATGTCGTGCTTGAGATAAACAAGAATCCTTTTGGTTACAACCACTCACACAACATAGGAGAACTTTGTTTTGTCACACCTACTGACGAGTTTCAACTTTCTATGACAATCACCAGAGCAATTCGGCTAACTGACTTGCGCGGATCAAACGGGAATTCATATATAATGTATTAAAAATCAATAATGCGCCTAACACACGTGATATGTTTGCGCACAATATGCATGCCTGGAAATGTCGGCTGCACAATTTCTATGCATTGGGGAACAAAACACTCCTTCAGCTTTAGCACACATGTACATAAACTATTTAGTTACACAATAATTAATTGTATGATAACATTTCTGTAAACCACGTTTGCGAGCATGTGATAAACACAAATCCTGTTCTACCTAATGAGTCTCACAACTCGGCAAATCAACCGTTAGTTACAGGTATTAACGCCTTTTAACCTTCCATTTTTATCTGCAGATTACGAAAGAAAACTGACAAACGACGATCAAACATCGATATATATATATATATATATATATATATATATATGGAATAGAAAATCAAATATGCTGACTTCACAAATTGCACATGCGTTAAAGTGTGGGCTTTACCATTTCTGTCATATCAAGGGTAAAATATTTTTGCAGCCTACACCACGTTTTTATAATTCATAAAACAAATCATTAATTTATATCGTGGGAAGCGATAAAACGGCCTTTAAATCCAGTTGGAGGGATGAAGATAAACACTAAACCTATTGAATCTAATTGGTCGCACATCATAGCAGAACTACCGTCAGTCACGTGCATTGTTACGTTTCAATCGTCCATGATCATCATTAGGCTACATCAGCAAACTGACCAAAGAGGATAATACCAGATTTCATATGTGTAACACATTCGCGGCTCTCACCTCTATTGGGCATGCAGACCTTGCAATTGCTTTAAAATGTCAGCTGCCTAATTTTATGCCGTAAGGATCATAACAAAAATTCGCTTTTCACTACAATCTTATTAGTTATATTCGTTAGCAGTAATTGATTGCGCAGACTTCGGTCAGAACTATTTAAATTTTTCTTGCGAGCATGAGAAAGACACAAATGCGATTTTAACTTATCAGCCACAAAAACTGGCAAAACTACCGTCAGTCACACGTACTGACGCTTTTCGTTCTTCCATGATCATTATTGGAACATAAAGGAAAATTGGCAAACTGATCAAACTGTAGTTCTTTAAATGGTGAATCTCTTTGCGCAATGCTGTCCTTCGTGTTGGGGATTTGACCGCATTTTTCTTTTGCGGGACAATTGATAGCACTCTTATGTCGGTAAAATCTTGAATTTTGATCATTTTCAGGTGCTCTGATTATTGGCCTCGATTGATGGGTTGGTACTTGTCCTTTCTTTTTTAAGCCTTCCATCAGCTGATTGTCTGAAAATGAAGTTGGAACAAGATTTTCCATTGTTGTTTTTCCTAATTTTCGAGATTTCATTTCCAGTCTCATCTTCAGGGTTGACACAATACGCACAGGAATAAAACACATCTTGTGGCAAATGTGGTATCCTCATTCAAGACAGATATATTTATATTTATTGCAATTGCTGTTCATCATCGGTGATATAATTTGGACGTAGTTAAAAACATGGAATTATTGCGGCCTCCAAAACATTTCAATAAAAAATTAACGTATAATCTGCGAGTGCGAGATAAATATCAATCCCTTTGTATTTCATCGATCGCACGACAAGATAAAACTGCCATCTCTAACATGTACTGACACGTTTCTTCCGAAAATGGTCATTGCTCTAGTGTATGAAGACAGCAGTCATGGAAAGATTAATCATGATTATTTCAAAAGTTCACGAAGACAATATTTACCGCCTACTTTAATCATCATTATATTTACGTATTTACCTAAAAGGTATAATAGAAATGCAAATGCTCTTTCGAACGGAGTTATGTGCGTGCAAACAGAGCACTGCGTTATGTGGCATGATCCAATCGGAATGCCTCAATAGAAAGCGTAAAAAATTGCAAATATTTTATGCTCGGTGGTGCAATAATTGCGTTTTACGAACCATATACTCATATTTATTAACATAGGGAGATAACTACGTTATACGGCATATAGTCCTAATTAACAATATGATATGTTGCTGTTATTAACACGTTTTACTGAGACCATTTGCCTACAAGAATCATATGCTTTGACTAAAAATGAACCATTTTTGTTGTTATTGTCCCGAACACTTAAAAAATGCAATTTGTTTACCATATTGTTTTCTAATATGCTTACTCCTGAGGAAGTCGCTGCAGGCACATAAACTCCAGCATGATTATTAGAGTGTAAGTGAGATTCAACTAAAGGATGATGGTGCGTTGTGCAGTGGTTCAACAAGAGTTTGGCCCTGGATACGTATGCCAAGAAATCTGGTACTCTAAGCACTGAGCCACCTTGCCGCACTCTCCACACATTTTTCAGTGATATACCAACTATTGTTTCTTGATTAGCCTTTTCTTTAGGCCGAGCCCATGTGGCCTATGCTTAGACGTAAAGTTCTGATTAACCACCCTAAATCTGTCAATACAGCACAGACACCTTGCTACTTCGGTACGTGGTACTGAATTAAACATTTATATATATAAATAAGCATTGGTTGCGCGGCAGTGATAAAAATTAATTTAATCAAGATTGTCATCATGATATGAACACCTGACGCATTATTTGCATACATTTGTCAGTGTATACCAAATATTTTATAGTGATAACAATTATTATAATCAAGGTTGCGGTCTTGATATAAACACCTGACCCATTAATTACTTACATATGTCAGTATAAACTAAGAATTGTATAGTGTAGAAAAGGCAATTCATTCAGTAGCCCGGTTTCGTCCTTATTAGGAACTCATCATGTACTGTCCAGAATTTGCCTTCGAAAGGGATCGGACCTAGACACGTCTGCTTCTGAATCTGGTGCTCTAATCAATGAGCCCTGCTGCCGCACACTAAACACAATTGTCAGCTATATTCTAACTAATGATTTGTGGTTAGACTTTCCTTTAGGTAGAGCCCATATCGCATCCTTTCAGACCTGAAGTTACAATTAACCATCCGCAATCTATCATTATAGAAAAGGCAACACGCTAAATGCGGAAGTGGTATTTTAATTAACATCTATATAATTAATCGTGGCGATAAAAAATATTTAAATCAAGTTTGCGATATAAATATATACACCCGTCCAATTATGTACATAAATATTTCAGTATAAACTAAGAATTGCGTAATGTAGAAAAGGCAATTCATCCATTTGAAATATTGGGTATGTTTAGTTGGAACGTTAGGTCTCAAAATATGCCATATGGGCTGCAACTAAAGGAAAAGCTAACCCAGTACATTAGTTAGTATATAATTAAATACTGTTTGTAGTGTGCGGCAGGGTGGCTCAGTGTTTAACGAAACAGATTCCGTAGCAGACGCGCCCAAGTTCGAGCTCTATCCTTGGCTAATCCTGGACAGTATGCGAGGAGCTCCCAATAAGAATGAAATTGGTCGACTGAATGAATTACCTTTTCTACGTTATAAAATGCTTATTTTATATTTGAAATGTATGTAAATAATGGACAGTTATTTATATCAAGATCGCAAACTTGACTTAAATGATTGTTATCATCGGCCGCGCAAACAATGGTCATTTAATTATTTAAACATTGCACCTGACTGGAGGTACCGCTTGCCCAATCTCTTTATCATCAGAAGCATAACGTTTTTGCAGCTTAAGGTACGTCTGTATAGGTGATAAAATTTAGAAATCACTAATTGCATGGATTTTGATTAAAATTATTTAAATCATGTTTGCGAGCTGGCGATATATACCAACGACATGGTAAACAACCAGTCCCATAACAAAATAAAAATATCCCGCATCTTGCCAGGTCTTAGTGTTTTTTCTAATGAACAATTTAAATAACGATTATTTTCTGTACAGCGTTTCTTTTAAAGATCATATCCGTACCTTCATTTTACAAGCTTGCGTCAAAATATATTTTCGATTCAGAATTTGACTGTAATATATTTAACCTTTGATAAAATAATGGGAAGCGCGACGTACCGTATCTTGGCGACCGGATTGTATTCTTCCATACGTAATTGAGATATTGCATTGTTTGAACGTCGTAAAGCCAGTATAACTCAAAGTTTTTTGCCGGGAGTGTGCGTTAGCATTTTCTCACCTTGACGTCTTGCTTAGTATTTCACAAATCTTTAATTAGTTCCGACGTGTATGCGTTCTATATACATACATTCACTCTACTCTCTGGCATTAGCTGGCATTCAATTCTATTTAATGTTTTGTATACTGGTCGTGTATTGTCATTCCTAGTATATTTGTTCGAACCTAGATCTAAAAAGCAAAGAGCGTTTATCGCATGTTAAAGTGAGATTTTTTTTCGTTATTCGTCATATTTCCTTCGGAATTTCGTTTAGGATTTTGTCTTAGTTTAAATTCTTGTAACATTGATGTTGCGCAATGACACAGAAAATGAATAGGTATATGCGAATAGTAATTTTATACATAGTTTGGTAACTAAGGTATCTGGAAGAACAAACAGTATGATAGACGAGTATGTATTAGGTGTTGCGAACCTAGTAACAAATTAAATCATTTGTGACCAGAAGAATAAACCAAAGACAGCATGAACGGAAAGTATAATCTCAAGCACATTTCTTTCGCGTTTACTGGCGTCTCATCAGAAGAAGCCGGTATTACGCCCTTTAACCAGTATATATTTGGGTGAGGAATGTGGGATAACAGGACGATTAAATTTTCTAGACGAATGTGTAAACCTGCAGTAGTGAAGCTAACATCATATGAAGTCTCTGCCAATGCGACTTAAACGCTAACTCACTCTATATAATATATATACCGAGTCTGTAAAGGATACTAACACTATCGCTAATGTGTCAGTAACCGATAACAACAATATGGTAACATGTACCGACTGGGCAACCACAGTGTTAGTACCATGTATCTTTTCGGTTCTATAATGTTGGTATCGGTTACTGACACAATAGCCATAGTGTTAGTATGATTTACAGACTTGGTATATATACTATATAGAGTGAGTTAGTGTTGAAGTCGTATTGTCGAGACTTTGTTTGATGTGAGCTTCAATACTGCAGGTTTACATATTCGTCTAGGAGATTGTATCATTCTATTATCCCACATTCCACATCCGGATATATAGTGTTTAAAGGGCGTATTACCAGCTCCTACTGATGTGTCGCCAGGAAGCACGAAACGGTTATACTTTCCATTCATGCTGTCTGTGGATTATCCTTCTGGTCACAACTGAACTAATTTGTCACTAAGCTCGCAACATCTAATACATGCTTGCATATATATTAGTTTTCCGCAACATACAGTATTTGACTGGTATATATTGAACAGTATGATAGACGGTCGGATAAAACTGAATCAGTATTATGCGTCATAGTAATTTTGCAGCTCACACATTTTGAATTCAAGTCCACGTGTTCTTTGGCTGTGCATTTAAATTTAGTTTCAAACAAAACGGAGCGTTTCACTTCACATAAATATAGACGTACAACTTCAGAACAAGGTAATTGCGAACACCGTAGAATATATTAAGCCAAAAATATAAATTTGTTGAAAAAGAAATATGCAGAAAGGGACAAATCTCATGCAGGAAACTAGACATGCAAATAGATATTCTATTGCGAATTCGAAGCCAACGAACGGGGTATAATTCTACGATTAATTATTGATCAGCAGTTCGAAACAAATCGTGCAACAGCCCGGTACAGGTAAAGGATGCAAAATAAAAAAAAACACTTCATTACTCAACTTTAGAAATAAGGAAGTAATTATATTTACCTCTATTTTGAATTTAAATTAATGCCAGTATACTATTATAAGTAAAAATATCATAATAATATAAAAGATGCATAACGGAGCAAATAATTTCATATTTGATTCGCATTTGTCCTTATTATGTACTCAGGAGGAACGGAAATTTTTATGGCCTTGGTTTAAACCATGGCACATTTGCTTCAGCATTTTTCAAATTGGCCTCTACGCAAACTAAAATGTGCTCTAAATTCAGTATTCACAAATATGCCAGCACATATTTTTGGTCAGTTTTTCCTTCAGATGAATACTATGTGACATCGCTTTTGACATCAATTACCAACTAGCAATCCGTAAATCTCTCTACATGATAAAATTTATTTTATATCTTATAATATGTTTAGTTTTTTTGTATATATATATATATATATATATATATATATATAGGAAATATCAAGATGAATATAGTTGTTAAGCGACTGTTGTTTAATTAATGACACCCATGGCTTTGGATTTTACCAATTTAAAATATATTACATTTTGAAAAATTTGATCAGCGGCTGCAGCCAGTTAATTAAAAATGGCAGTCGAAAAATTTATGGGCGTAAGAGACTTTTTTAAAAAATAATGATTCTCAGTTTTGATAGTTAAAATTAAAAGACGAAATGCGTTTTATAAAATAACTGTAGTCTCATACGAGTTAATGAATTTCCGTGATAATTGTCAATTGTCACTATAACTCATCACGACTGTAAAATATGACAATTTATATGGCCATTTTTTTGATAAAGGAAAGATAAGTTCGTTCATCATACAACCAATAACAGGTCGGAAGAAATTGAAATGAAGAGGCATCCGCATACATACACGAAAAGGCAGGCATTTGACCATTTTTGAAATTCAAAACACGTGGCAAAGCTGCGGATTATTGATATTGTCGATGTTATCATCCGCTGGGCGTAACACATTTTCTAATATTATACTAAACGAGGATGAATTATTTTGCATACTGGACTGCGAAAGAATATACAGATTTATACCCATTGGCCTCGTACTTTCAAATCGATTGTTTAATAGTTTACTAATGCTTCTTTAGAACCTTCTCTGTGCATATTGGATGGGTCCCGTATGAGAATTCCGCCTGTGTTCACAAAACACCCCAACTAGTCAAGCTTTAATATTGGTTAGCTTTTCTGTAGAGTTAATCATTTTGTAAGCTATTGTTCCTACTAACATTTCTACCGAATGTAAAGAAGTCATACTACCATTTGTAACAACATTCATTGATTATGTACACCTAGGAAGGGGTTGCTCACATAAAGCACCCCCTCCCTCTCCAAAGTAAAGCAAATTCAAATTAAATACCTTTATTTACTAATCTTTTCAGATGCTCGGCTGTTGTCTCAAGCCCTGCCTTAAGCCCCTTGTTTCTCCCACTGCTTTTAGGTAATTATTCGGCATTTAACGGCTTGTTGATTCGATGGAGCTTAAACTTCAGTCGAGCATATCACGTTTAATAGATACATATTTTGAAATGCAGGTTTATACTCCTCAAACATCTATGACCGTTGTTGAATTCTCCGTTTTGTAAGAATTAGAAAGCGTCTGTGTCATTTACAGGAAAATTTTTTAAAAATTTAACTCTGTTCTTGCGCTTCTATAAAACTGCGATAATCGATCTAACATTGAGGACGTTATTTTGTACCTTGATGAATTAGATATTATTTGAAATATTCCTATGTTTAAAACCAACTATCGGCACTTTATTATAATCAAGGTTAAGATCTATATATAAGGACATGACCCATTAATTACTTACACATTTCAGTATACACTAAGAATTGTATAGTGTAGTAAAGGCAATTCATCCAGTAGACCCGTTTTATCCTTATTGGGAACTCATCATGTACTGTCCAGAATTAGTCGCGGACGGGGCTCGAACCTGGGCACGTCTAATTCGGGATCTGGTGCTCTAAACAATGAGCCACCCTGTCGCACTCTAGATTACACACAATTTACAGTTATATACTAACTAATGTAACTTGGTTAGTCTATTTTTCCTTATATGCACGTATAGAAACACGAAAAACGAAGAGTCTCGAACGTTTAATGAAGAAAAACAGAGCACTTAATAAACGCCAGTTTTGAAATAAGTTATACTTCTGAAATTTTATATACAGTTTTCGCAGACAGATAAGGAAATAATATTCCAAGAATGGAAGAGATAAAAAGCGAATGCTTTAATCTGTTTTGTTCTGCAAAATTTAAAAAATCGAACATAAGTTCTATTTTTTTTAAACATATTGCTTGGCGTTAGTATTTTGAAATTTTATTTGTTTAGACACCAAAATTAACAAAAGGAACCCTTATATTTTACGAAAGAAATATTAGAATAGAAACGAAATTTCTGAACATAAATTTTATTAATTTAATTTGGGAAATAGTTGGTATATTAAAGAAAAATGTTTTCATAAAAGCCTTTCCATAAAGCACAATTCAAAACCTTTATCTGTGGAATGTTATTGCGACAGTAATATTTGTTTATTTACATGAGCAATCAACCAAAATTGTGGAGCAATATTTCGTTTGCTAGTTTACATAGTATAAGAAAAAGCACAAAGCAAAGAAAAACGAGTGCTGTTTAGCGTGTACACACAATTTGCCATATTTTTTAGTATATGAGCACATTCATTTTGTGTATTAGATTGCAATAAGCACGAATCACTGTCTAGTTAGCTGAAAATTGTTCGTTTAACAAATACACTTAAATTCCTTTGTTTTTGCTAAATTTATGTACAGCCGTTGTAGATGTGTGATTCACATTGACATCTGTGTGTTAGTCTGCATTGAATAAGAGTCAAAATCAGATCTAGTAGCACGCTGATATTTACATACAGTCTCACCAATATACATGATTTTACGGACATTTCATTGGATTGCATATTCTTATGTATCTAATGGTTGTTTTTTCTTTTTTGTGAAAGTTTATTGCCTAATGTATGGAAATGACTTAAAACTTGAATTATATTGCATTAAAATCCTAATCTGTTTACTTCTCTTGTCATATTTAATTATGATACCTATTAAAAAATCTATTTACGCATGAGTTTGACAATTAGCTACGAATGCTTCTCGTAGTCGTCTTAATTATTACAGCCTTCGCTGAATTTCTATTAATAAAATGATTATTTTTTGTCAATGATGTTACTTTTACTTTAACAAACTAATAATTCAATTCTACAATGGAGTTTACTTATTGTGTATTTAACTGAGAAATTATATAAGCCAGAATAATACATGATAAAATGCTGGCTATTTATTAATATATGGACCCACCCTAGATCTGATATTTCAATCGTAGCTAATGGAGTATTACACCTGTCCAAAGTGTGTCTCAAGGAGAATCAATTTTAACTGTAGTTTGAATATGGAAATTCCAAATGAGAGATCACCAATAAATAAGGTCATTACGGAAGCTGTTGAAATGATTTAATTGAATTTAGATATGGGTAAAATTAAATTATAATTAAACTTTGGTACAATTGTTTTAACACTCGAAGATAATAAGTATAAGTTCAATGACCATGTTCAAAATTTAATAATTTTCAAAGCAGATTTATGAGAAGCAAAGGTTCTGAGTTTCACTCCGATTATAATGATAATATGTCTGCGCATATAGCGAATGCATTTTTCTTCACTAAAATAATGAAACAAAGGAGGAAACTAGCCAGGTTCCATTTGGAACACTACTTAAATTAACGGTAGGGAGCGACGATTACAGCAAAGGTTAAGAATTTTGGATTTATATTATTTCGTTAGTGAGTTTATACAGTTACTATTTGGTAATCAAGTAGTTAAAGTAGGAGCCTTAAGATTTTATTTATTTAATTCTTGTTTTCCTGTTATTAAACCTTTGCTTGATAATTTTCAAATATTTCTTTTCCGGCCTCCATTTATTTGGCTGCATATTTTAATTATGATTTTTATTTTGCTAAGCTTTTATCACTTACCAAAGTATGAATTTACTATTGGTGCATTTGAAATATGATCCTAGGCGTGAAAAGCGTAAATTAACGTTCTTTTACCGAAGTTTTCGTTTTATGAATGTACATGTGTATGCAAATATGTTTAACAGAATACTTACCTGTTATAAACAAACGTAAAACACCCACACACATGCACGAATTTCGTTCTATATAGGGAAACGTCAGTAGCTATAATAGGGTTTGCCAGTCGTTACTATATTCAGAACGGTGTAAATGAAATTAAGCACTTGCATTACTTGTTTACCTTTAGTTCTAAAATGATCTGTGCACTGATAAGAAAATTATCTGGGAACAATCCTGAATTTTTCACAACGTGAACCTACAATTAGCAATATCAGACTGTCCGATTAAATGACTTTGGTCCTAGGCATAAACGTTTAACGCGCGTATTGTTTTCAAAACAAACATAAGTTTGCATATTTTTATTCGTCCAGTTATCACACATGACGTCGGTTCATCTTTCAATTGCAAATTTCCATATATAGTCCTCAGGTTGAGTAGGTGTTAACAGCGTTCTCGGTTTTTTTTCATGATAAACGCTCGCTACTATAGTTATGTTGAACACAGCAACATTTTGTTATTTGCATTTCTCTAAAAGGAATTTCAGAAATTCTCGATTTTTAATTTGTTTTTGTTTTCTGAGTTGACGCCATAAGAAGTTAGAGAAATGTGGCATAAAAGTTATTTTTAACTTTCAAATATGCATACACGAATAATGAATTATATATTTACTTGTTTCTGATTTATAAATTTAAAATATTTTTTAGTGATGATGACATATTTTGAAATATATTTCGTTTCGTAAACTGATCATTAAAGTCAGTACTCCAGTACAGTTGCAGTGATTTATTATCGAAAGCAGTTTGATGAGTAATATAACATTTTAATTTAAAAAATATTGGTCAAATGGTTGTGTTTCACATAACGGCCTGCTGATATTTTGGTGTTACTGAATTACGTTTTACATTTCAAATATGGATCTCGATATTTATATAATCTTAAATATGTAATGAACAATTAGTTTTTCCATTTCGCTTCAAATTGTGTTAAATACTTGTCTAGCTTTCGTGTGCGTCTTTGGTCGATCCAGGTGTGAGCGGAATCACCTCTTCGCGAGACATTTGGATTTGCAACTCGGATGGATTTACCGGGCATATCTGTTTGTTGACAGTGCATCCAGACCCAACAGTCAGCGTGAACATTCCAATATCTGGTTGCAATTCGCGTGTCACTTGTGTGTGCGCAGTGCCCAGTCATGTCATCTCGGTGATGAGAAGGTAAGATGGACACTTCTGGCGCTATGACAAATTAAACAATGGATTTTCACTTTAATAAAAATTTTGCAAATTACAAATCTCTCATGCTTAAATTCTGTGACAAATGACTGCCGAAATAGAAAAGTTACATTATAGTGAGATTGACAGTCGATATTTAACTGAATTAAATTGAACTTAAAACTGCATGTTTTAATAAGCGCGTCTCCCTGTAATTAAACACACCAAAATGTATATATATATATATATATATATATATATATATATATATATATATATATATATAACACAGTCGATGTTTATTCATTTTATTCTTACATGTACAGAAAGAAAAATTTCCAGTTTCTTGAAGTTCGTTATGTTAGCTTATGAATACTCCTCATTTTCGTAAATAAGATCATTATCCTAGAACAGTATTTTCGTTTTCTTTAAATTATTATTAAACTAATTAACGATTCGTTATCGTCGTATAATTTGAACAACACTCAAAAGGTTATTTTGATTAAAAACCAGTATATATATATATATATATATATATATATATATATATATATATATATATAAATAAATGTGTTCAATAAATGATGGATTGTGGTATCACGTGAATTTGCATTCTTACTGTGTTCGTCGTAGAGACGAAAATACTGACTAGATGACGGTGCTACATATTGGCGCTTGAAAAGGGAATCGAACTTCGGAGTTCAATTCAATATCAATCTTCGAGGTGGCATGATTTGTGACCAAAATGAAAGATATAAACTAGCAAGAGAGAGCAGAAATTCAAAAGCCATAATGTGAAGAATTCACATTTAGGAACAGCTTACCTTCCAAAATATTTGTTATATTTCATTTTATAGGAGATGAGTGGCAGGTCTGGAACAAACAATTCTTGTTTTAATTTCAGGCTGCGGCAATTTCAAGGCGCAATAAGAACGGCACCGATGTATTTGATGAATTTCAGTGGCTTTCTTACGAATAGTTTAGCAATTTTCGACGATATATACAATAGCATTGGTTTACAGAACACTTGCAGGGACGATTTAAATAAGAAAATTTAATTTTGAAAACAATGATTTCCATAATATTTTAAATAAAATACATCTTATAATTTGTGATTTTGTCCATATTGTGCAACTCAACTTTGGATTTCAGAACTATTGTATGCAAGCGGCCGGCCTACAGCCAATTCTTTCAGAACCATATGTATATACCCTGTCACCAGCCATATCGCGTAAAATTTGCAGTTCTATTATTTATTCCGACTAAGTTTGACACATTTCCTTCTAGCAAGTACACATATATCATTATGAGCAGACCGTGTCGATTTCGCAAATCATATTGTGTTATATGTACAATGGAGATATGCTTAGATATAAACTGTAAATATGAGCTAAGCATTGTAGGAAAATGCAAATACTCACTTCTATAAAGTCCGCGATCTATAGCTTTACCTTTTTTCCAAAGTGACGTTGATCGGTGTCCAAAAGAGGCCAAAATATGCAAAGACAGGTGACATAACTAATAAAATGGCATGCCCTGATTGGATTTTGATTTCAACAGAAAAACACACTTTAGGTTCAAATTCTGCAGGAAAATCACAATCTAGTACTGAAAGAACGACTAATAACTACGAAACTAAATTCAATTATATAGATAGAATTTGCAATATAATGCTAAGGTAAATTCTTATATTATAATTAATATATTATAATTATTTATACCAGTATTTTATCACATATATACTGTCAGAATAAATTATGTATCGCTTATAATAGCAAAATGAATTGATCACGAAAGAAGAGGCTAACAATGGACATAAGTTCTTGACGAGCTGCTAATAAGAATGAAACCGATCTACTTGCTGAATTGTCCTTGCTTCATTAAGCAATTCAATATTATTTTCACAGACGGTATAGAATTAAATGATACTTATGATCGACTGTGATGAAAAATAGGCTCCAATTAGCTGAAAAACTAAGCAATAGCTTGATTTAGTATATAGATGAGAATGACGTGTAGTATTCGTCAGCATTAAATGATGGATATCATCCCAGATTCCAAAGTAAATTTGTTTTGGCTCGAGACCCGTCTGTGGCAAATATTAAACGGTACTTAACGTGTTCCCAATAAAGACGAAACCGATCTACTCGAAAATTTCCTTTTTTGACTTGGGCAATGCTTGGATTATATTGAAAAACACACGCGTATATATATATATATATATATATATATATATATATATATCGTAACACGTTTCACCATTATTTTAATACGAAAAAGAAACTTGTTCCATGGAGAAATTAATCAATATTACTTCAACCAGGATCTACAGCCATTATTCTTAATTCGTTAAAATTTTCGGTTATTCAATGCTAACAGTACGCTATTCGTAACCAATCCCCTGTTAGCTATGTAGTTCTTTGCTTTGCGCAATTTAGACTACTTCTTTTGAATAACGCCATTTTGTGTCATCGCTTTCATTGTGAGTGTGTTTGCAATTGATGGGCGTTACGAATTTTATGCCACTCAGGTTACTTTTAAAGACCTGTTTTTAATTTTTTTGTTAAAGTGCCAACTAATTTCATTTTGAATTACTTTCTGAACGTTTAAGGAGGAGTTAAGCTTATTAATTACAATAGATACAAAAGCCAGAAGCATCTTTTGCAGATTTTGCCTTGTACAGAACTGAAGTTTTTTGCTACTACCAGTATGACGTGAGTATTACATGTTCACATAATGCTAATTTTTGTGCAGCAGCTGCACCTCTATTTAATAATATTTGAGGGAGATGCTGATTTATTCTAGTTTTGAGACTATTTTTGATCTTCCGATCTACTAAGCGTTGCAGGTACATTGAAATTTGTTTACAGATAAAGGTGTTGACATCACAGAGAAGCTATCAATTACAAACTTGCGCACAATGGAGGCAATAACACAACGCATGACGTTACGCAAAAGGAGTTGTTTAAATTGCGCAAATCAAAGACAGACCTAGCTAAGAGGAGAATAGTTACGACAAATGTACAATTGAGATTGGATGACCGAAAATATTAGCGAATCCATAGTAATGGCTGTAGATACTGGTAGCAATAAGATTTATTAATAAATTTTTCTATGTATTATGGTCCTCTTCTAATATGTATATATATATATATATATATATATATATCAGTATAAATTAAGAATTGACACACCTAGCCAAGAAATGTCATCCATATGTTCATCCATAAATGAAACTTGTCATGAAATTAAACAGTTAAATACCGTTTGTTGCGGAGAACTAATATATATGCAAGTATGTATTATGTGTTGCGAATCTAGTGACAAATTAATTCACTTGTGACCAGAAGGATAAACCAGCGACAGAATGAACAGAAAGTATAATCTCATGCACATTCGATTCGTGCTTACTGGCGACTCATCAGTAGGAGCCGGTATTACGCCCTTTAACCACTATATTTTTTGGTGGTAAACTAGGGATAATAGGGCAGTACAATCTCCTAGACGAATGTATAAACCTGCATTAGTGAAGCTAACATTATATAAAGTCTCGACAATGCGACTTCAACGCTAATATATATATATATATATATATATATATATATATATATATATATATATATATACATATATATATATATATATATATACGAGTTGTAAGGATACTATCTATGGTTGGTTAAAGTCAGTAACTGATAATATATAGTATGAAAGGTACATGGTACTAGCAGTAAGGAGTTTGAGTTGATATTGAATAAAATGATGGATATCAATGTATGTTATAGCTCACCGAAATTAAGAATTACAACTAATTCCATACACCTGTATGGATTTACTGGAGTAAAAGGTGTTCAGAAATAGTTGTTATTTTTAATTTCTTTGAACTATAGCATATATGGATATCCATCATATTGGTACCATGTATCGCTTTGGCAAGTATACTGCTAGTGCTAAAATTGCTTCATACCAGGAAATAAATGTTATCATTATTGCACAATAGCCATAGTGTTAGTGACTCCATAGACTGGGGTATATATATATATATATATATATATATATATATATAGAGAGAGAGAGAGAGGGGCAGATAGAGAGAGTGAGTTAGCGTTGAAGTCGCATTGTCAAAACTTTATATGATATAAGCTTCCCTAATGCAGGTTTACACATTCGCCTAAGAGATTCTATCGTCCTATTATCCCTAATTCTTCACCCAAATATATAGTGGTTAAAGGACGTAATACCGGCTCCTACTGATGAGTCACCAGTAATCACGAAACGAATGTACATGAGATTATACTTTCCGTTCATGCTGTCTTTGGCTTATCCTTCTTGTCACAAGTGAACTAATTTGTTACTAGGTTCACAACACCTAATACATACTTGTCATGAAATTGCTAGAATTTGTGGTGGACGGGGCTCGAACTCATATACGTTTGCTGCGTAGTCTAGCAGTCAACCCAATGCATCACCTCTGCCTTTTTATCATGTTTAGTCTATGTGGTTTCCATTTCGACCTAATATTCCGTCTATCCACTCCCCTTTTCTCGTCATGGAATAGCTATTTCTGCAAACAATCAGGTTAATATATATTGGATTGCGTATTAGTTGTTGCGTACCCAATAAAAATTAGTTCAAATATAACCAGAAGGATGCACCAAGGACAGCATGAACGGAAGGTTTAATTATATATTAGGTTATAAAAAATACATAAGGCCCAATTAAACATGGACTTTGCTATGCATTTTTCTATTCAAATGAACATTAGCTATTGAAGGGTAAATATTGCGCAGGTTGTGCTTTCTAATGTAAAATTGATCTACACAACGTTTGTGCAACACACCTAGAAAACCCAGAGTATCATTCTCGTTTTCAATTATTAATAGTATATTAAAGTGCAATTTAGCGAATTTATTACGCAGTTATTCAGCATGCTCCCAGTTATCACCGTTTAAGAATATATCAGCAGCAAAAAGTTCTATATTTTCATTTCACTTAATAGTTTAGATTTCTTATTTTTCAACATGCGCATAAATATATTGGCAAATGATTTGAGTCAACGCCCAACCATTTCTTGAACTATCATTTTACCTGTATAGATGGCTATTGAAAATGAATTGCACACATTGTCAACTGCGATAATGTAATCTTTTGATTTGCACCTTATTCAGTTTAATAATTTGGAAATTATTCTTGACATACTGCCACCCGTACTCAATAGTTTCATGTAAAGGGATATTAGTATGTACTAACCAAACCTCTAACGAGAATTCCATCGGTTGTTGAGATTCATTTCATGTAGCATTCAAGGGTTGGTCTAATAAGTGATGACTCACCAAGTTAGAATATATAAGAATCCACTAATTTTCAGTATAAATTAAGCATTGCCTAAGGTAGCAAATGCGTTCCATCAAGTAGACAGTTTTGTCCATATTTTAAAATCGTCAAGTACAGTCTTGAATTCGTTGCGGACAAGATTCAAAGCGGAACAGCCATGATTCAAAATCTGAACTCTACCCATTGTGCCAACTTACTTCTACTTTTCAAAACGTTTTGTAGACCTTGCAGTCAATCATGGATTGATTGTGACTGAGGGTATATTTTATTGAGGTTACATTCACAGTTATTCTTTAACGGGCCAATAAACGTAATTCTTATTTATTTGAAGTCAGATAACTTCATTTTATGTCTAAGAGAGATGTGTCATTTTGACCAAGTGAATGTGTTCTTAAAAAAATTATATTTGCGCAAATTACAAATCTAATCAACTTGTTGAGTTTTGTCTTCTGTTCATCGTGCACAACATTCACAATTTCCAAATTTAAGTCTGGTGTTGTAACAGAGGATAGCCTGCTCGCAAAAACATAAACGATTTATAACCTTTTATAGTAAATAGAAATTTACGAAAATCTGATTTCAAATTAATGTTTACCTAGCCAGTGTCAATATTTAAATTTCTGTCATATGTTGTCATTTACAAAAAGCAGAACCTCACACAATCCGAACTTGTTAAACTCGGCATCTTTAGGAAGTCATCATATTTCAGGATCTAAAAAAAATATTTCCGCAGCCAATGTGGATAGCCCATCTTCACACAACACTGATCAACCCGACCAGCCAATTAATCAAGTCGACAGAATCGGCAGTAATTCAGCGAATAAATCGCAAAAAAAGAAGTTGGGCTCACGACGTACGAATACACGACCAATAGCATCAAAATCAGAAGGTGAAACGGCTAAATCTAAGGCGTCTGCAGATTTACAAACAGTGTATAACAAATGTGACATTTCACCTGGATTATCGGATTTGAATACCAATGTAGTCTCTGCAAGTTTGAGTGAAACTATATCGTTTCTCGAAAGAGAGGTCAAGGAACAGACCTTTGGCACTGCAGAAAATAATGATGACGCAGAAAATGATTTAGATCAGTCTAACGTGGTGTCGGTTAAAGATTATAATGCGAAAGATGATTTTTGCATTGAAAATGATAACGAAAATAGCGCTACGTCAAATCAAGTCAATAATGAATTAGAAGATTCACAAACAGATACAGGTAAGTGTGTTATTTTCTACTAAAGTATAATTATAAAATGGAAATAGCGGAAAACTTTCATTTTGACTAAAAAACTAACCATAATATGATGTATTGCTTTCTTAAAATCTAAGATGTTAGGAAAATGTTTGATCCTTGAATTGTAAAAATTGACCAATGAAGGGATTTTTTCTATACTTGAATATGTTAGGCTGCTTTTCTTTTATTAATTAAACTTTCGATTTGTTTTGTGGTTGAAGGAATACTATAGTTTTATATTACAAAATTGGAATTTGGGAATTAGATCTCACATTTGAGAAATCAGTTCTTTGCAATTTTTGGCAAAATCAAAGAGAAAGCAACTGTTTGGTTTACATATACGCATATCAACATATATTCCCTAAATTGCTTGGTTTCAATCTTTTAACACCATAGAAGATGTGGCGTGCTCGAAATTTATTTCAAAAGCAATACCGAATATAATTAACCTAAAACAAGAACTGAAAAATAAACATTTCTTAGTGCATGTTTGACAATTGCGTGCAGTACGCGACATCAGTGACTTAGTATATGAATTGCAAGATTGGATCAAACGCCTCATTTTTCATGTTTTGTCAGCAGCAACACTTTTAGCAGATGAATGAATTCCCAATAATGACTTAATCGGTCTAGTATATTTGCTATCTTACGCAATATTTGATTTTTACCAACAAATGAATATATATATATATATATATATATATATATATATATGTGTATATATAGGAATTAATAAATTAATTTTTCGGAATATTTGTTGTGTAGAACTGAGAAATTCGTCAATTCGCTGTTTAAAATATATACTCGGAGGTAGTTAATTTTCCTGATGATGCCAGGCTCTTTTAAATTGTTTTGTGAGGTAAATATATCAAGTTTCTGTTGATCAATTGCTCTATCGTACGTCCAAGATATTTTTTCTAACACAAGTACATGAGAATGTGTAAAGTATGAAGTATTTAGAGATAATAGGCAATGGATTCTTGGAATCCAACCACATGATTCTCTGTGTGCAGAATGTGATGCCAAATTTTGCACTGGGTAAAATCTCGTTACTGCATCGATTTAATTGCCGTGAAATTACTGACGCCGGTAGGTCGCCTCTATTTCTCAGTGCAAAGAGAATTTCTGTGTATAGCTGGTATCAAAACACCTTTTTCCGTTTGGGTTGGATATCCAAGAAGGGACATGCGTAGTTTATTTCACCTCCCGAGTGAAGTTGAAATTCGGATCGGATCCATTGGCATGTCTGAAGATTTTGGTTGGATTTGCTTCATCTGAGATAAACAATATTCGATTACTTACATACCTTTTGTGGAGTGTGCATTGGAAAATTGATTTTAGGCTCGTTTGATCAAGATCGTTCATGTAGATATCTGCCAGGATAGGTGCAATGTAACTTTCATAAGCTACACCTTTAAACTGGCGGTAATAATACTTTTCAAATGTAACTTAAACGTTGTGTACATTATAATTTGTGGTATTTGAGATCATTCGTGTCCATAGGAAAATCATTAAAATCATTCGTAATCGGGTTACACAAGGTCGATTTTGTTTAATCTAGTCAAATGTTCGTAAATAACAATGAGACGACAGTAGAAACTATTTTGTTTTCAAGGATGATCTCTCCTTTCCGTTCATCTGCTAGCCCGAATAAGTACTTGATGATGTTCGCGTTTATGAAATTTCGAAGTAATTCAAGTAGATTTTCCAGTAACCTAGCTGGTTTTTTTTCAATGTGATTGTCACTGACATAATGGGCCGTATTTAAGGAGCTCGAGCGCCTGTTAAAATTTTATGGATTCTTAGTTTACCGCATAGTCATGCGGTGTTGGCTACAACGTTTTTCGCTTTCTGAATTTCTTCTCTAAGTCCTAATCTGCTTTCGGCTCGTTGGTGGCAGATTTGGGTCGCAAGCAATGTCAAAGTGGATTAACCTGAACGGACGGTTGACCTAAAACACAAAATTGCACATGAAAAATTTCTTTTGTAATCTTTTTACTTAATTTCCCTTTGCCAAAATAAGTGCCAAAATTTTAGCAAGGAATATTTAAATAAAAAAATACAATCGAAAAGTCATATTGGCGTTGCCAGTTTTGTCTAAAAATTGCATTAGCTAGCTAACAATTAAATTTTATTGGTATATATATATGTATATATATATATATATATATATATATATATGATATATATATATATGTATATGTATATATATGTGTGTAAAATTATGTAAATCGTAGAATCAAGGTCATTATTTTGTAATTCATTAGTAGACTTCCCAGCAGATTCTTGTTGTATAATATATATATATATATATATATATATATATATATATATATATATATATATATATATATATATACTGTTGTAACATATGATGGCTGGCTAGTTTGTTATTTATTTGGAAGGTAATATTAAAGTGCGCCAAAATTAAACATTAATTGATTCGGCTTAAGTTAGTATAAAGTTGAATATTTCGTGCAATGCACTAGACCGGTTACCTACATGAATTGTTGAATATCTCTAAAATGTAGTTCCGTGATTTTTTATGATGTCGATGTTTTCATTTGGAAATCTGATCTACATATTTTGCCATTAGTTCTACGTTTCTGAAGCACCCCAGTAAAACCTACATTATCATTCTCAGTTTGTAATAAGATATTAGGTTTTTTGCCGCCAAAATATTTGCAAACCCATTCGGATGCTGTTTGTATTATTCTTAGCGATAACGGTTGCTCATCACATTTTATGGATAAGTATAAACTTAATTTCATAAGAAAACCAATTATGAATGTCTGTAATTTTTTATAAGAAACCGATGTAATTCCACCTACACAAAATGTTGAAAGGTAGATTTTGTTCTGCTTTAACGTTTACAAATCTTGCAGCTGACTTAATTTTGTTAATTCCACCACCGAAATTTCCATACATGATGTGAAAGACGAAAATTGACTGCGAACTGCAGTTAACTTCGTTGAGTACAAGAATATATAGGAAGGTTGCAGTCAAGATTTTCGGAGAACATACCAATCTTGTCTGTACGTCCATTTTTCATGCTGCGAAAATTACGAAAAGCCAACAAAACACTTTCCCATTGTAACAAAGGCTGGGCGTGTTAGCATATTTGCTTATATGGCAGCGATTGAAAAAAATCGACGTGAACTAAAACCGTGCAAACCAAAACTATTTTCTCATGCACTGAAATTGCTATTGGGCCTTCCAAGCCCCATGCAAATCTGTTATTAGTTATGTTTCTTCTTAATGAATATTTTCGACTATTCTTTACTGTTTTGTAAGTTTTATGTGGCCTACCTTTTTCTATTTAATCAAGGATAGATTTTGCCTATTTCTCCAGTAAATCAGCTGATAAAATGATGATGCCTTCCGTAGATTTTTAAACGTGTTTTTAAAATTCATAGCGTGAATAAGTTTTCCGTGTATTTGAAATATAACTTTCCTACAAACATCTTCGTAAAATTAAACGAACATTGGTTGCGCGGTTGGTGAAATCAATTATTATAATCAAGGTTGCGCTCTTGATATAAACACCTGACCCATTAATTACTTACATATGTCAGTATAAACTAAGAATTGTATAGTGTAGAAAGGCAATTCATCCAGTAGACCGGTTTCGTCCTTATTGGGAACTCATCAAGTACTGGCCAGAATTTGCCGCGGACAGGATACGAACCTGGGCACGTCTGCTTCGGAATCTGGTACTCTAACCACTGAGCTATCCTGCCGCACACTACACTACACAAAATTTTCAGTTATATACTAACTAATGTAACTTGGTTAGTCAATTTTTCCTTTAGGTGGAGCTCATATGGCATCCATTTAGACCCAAAGTTCCAACTAACCATCCCCAATCTGTCATTACTCAACGGACACCACACTACATGGGGAAGTGGTATTGAAATGAAAATTTATATAATTAAACGAACATTGGTGGCGCGGGTGATGATAACATTTATTATAATCAAGGTTGTGGTCTTGAAATAAACACCTGACCCATTAATTACTTACATATGTCAGTATAAACTAAGAATTGTATA
Organism: Eudiplozoon nipponicum; assembly: GCA_029291075.1. Classification (NCBI taxonomy): domain Eukaryota; kingdom Metazoa; phylum Platyhelminthes; class Monogenea; order Mazocraeidea; family Diplozoidae; genus Eudiplozoon; species Eudiplozoon nipponicum. The sequence continues at coordinate 67,361 of JAQBSW010000738.1, read as the reverse complement.
GTGTAGAAAAGGCAATTCATCCAGTAGACCGGTTTCGTCCTTTTCTACACCATACAATTCTTAGTTTATACTGACATATGTAAGTAATTAATGGATCAGGTGTTTATATCAAGACCGCAAACTTGATTATAATAATTTACGAATTTGTTTTGTTTACTTGGTTTGGCATCAAAGGCAATGCATACAACAATTTCCACAATTGAACATTCAAATGTCGTTTATTTATACATATAGCATGATCGCTTAGTGTGCTAGTTAATTCAGACTAGTTAATAACTAAAACCGCGAATTCGAGAGAATTCTTGGCAAAACACAGCTGCAAAGGGGGAGAGCATTTCCGCAACAGATGAGCGTATTTGTTATTATAATCACACTTAAAAGCGGACAAACATCCGGGTGTTCATCAAAGCACAAATCGTAACAGAATCGCGTATAGCGTTGATTTTGTATGCTCAATAATTAATCTTTAGCTAAATTAACAAATGAAGTTCGTATATTATTTGATTAATAACTGGCGCAATTTTTGTGCGTGTTTGCTCTCACACCCTGTTCGTTGTTGTATAATACGTTTTTAGTCGAACTCGATTCCCCATGCTTTTCAGCATTGACCGTATAATGAAACAGATAATGCAAGGATACCGTAACTGTCGTTTACGAGACAAGTGATATCAATCGCAGTTCGGTAAAATTTTGATTCCTTCTCATTTCCAGATGTACAACATGTTTTTGTTTAATTGTTTAATTGGTTTTCACTGGTCCTGTTAGTTTGAAGCCGTCCTTACACTGCTTATCCGGAAATGATTTTGAGTAAAGTTTTTCCATGAGTATGGTGTCCACCCTGAAGATGAGACTGGAAATGAAGTGCCGAAAATTCGGAAAATCTTTATTCAAAATCATTTCAGGACAGCAGCGTAAGGACGGCTTCATATTTACGGGATCAAAACAAATTGTACACCTGGGATTGTAAAGTAATTAAGATTTTACAGACATACGAATGCTATCAATTGTCCTGCAACCGTCAATTGTGGTATCAGCTCGAACGATGACAGCACCACGACAAAGCCATTTCCTTATAAGGAATATATCAAAAAGAGAATAGTATTTTTAAGGTTCGATGTATGTACCTGATTGTTAGTGATTTGAGACATCAATTAACTATATATATATATATATATATATATATATATATATATATATATATATATATGTGTGTGTGTGTGTGTGTGTGTGTTTGTGTTTCTTAAGTGCCTTTAAAACAAATAAATTGTAAAGTGTAATCTTTTCAATGTCACGTGTACTCCTTCGATAGATATTATTAAGATCGCAAAAAAAACAAAAAAACTAAAATATACTTGAAATCTCTGAATATTTATTTAAGCCAATCCATGCTCAAAAGCTTAAGAAAACTTCAACAACTATCAATAAAATATCTATTCCACAAAGAGCAATGATATTTCACAATTTTTGTCTGATTGAGCAATTATATCCCACATTTATGGAATATGCCAAAGCGATCTCAAATTCATTTATTTATCTGTAAATAATTAAAAAAACTGACCGAAGAAGATAGGAGGCAGTTCAAAAAGCTGGTTTGCTCGAATGCCACGCAATCCCTATCTAGGTAGCATTTTTATCGAAAGTATGAAGAATATATACATGATTGCAAATTTTCAGTCTACTATTTAAACTTCGACCGAACTTTTATCAGATGTCTTCTTTATGATATTTAAGCAAATTGATTTTAACAATTTTAGCAAAAATTCATGTAGAGACAACCCAGACATCTATTGCCTAACATATTTTTAATCATTATCTTTGTCCACATGTTTTTCTTCTAAATACGTCGATAGTTATCTTTGAGTATCATCTTACGTAGAAACCTCGCCATAATGCACGTGATAAATTTCACGTAATCAGGCTTATTTATACGTTTATCGAACTGATTTTATAACAAATACTGCCACGCTTCCAAATAGGCGGATGTCATATATGTTAGAAAGCATGGCGCCAAAAATATGGTTAAGATTGAAAATTTAGTTATCAAATGAGTTAACATCATTTAATAAATAGTCCGAATTTTGAAACATATTTTCATAGCAAGGATACTTACTCCGGTATCTTTATTAATTATAAGTAAAATAATTCGTACCGAATAATATTCAGTTTCGACAACATTTATAAGCTTTGAAAGGACGGACAAGAGATATAGAGATATAAAACTAGGTAGACGTCGAGAAATAATGAATTCAAAATGTTTCCCTGTGAAGTTAATATAAGCATCAATAAAAAATGTTGTCATTGCATCAAATTTTAAATTAGAGCAAGTAGTATTAGACCGAGCGAAGGACGATAAGAAAATCACGGTATCATCGCCAATCCAATCTAAAAGAAAAGTTAATTGAATAGTATCGGAACTCAAAATTCTGTCTGTTTTAAAACAGTATATTACCATTGGCAGTTAGTTTTCTAACCAAAGGATTTCATGGAATCTCATGCCGTGAATTTAATCTAATATATGAGAGTGAAACCGTGCGCCCAAATAAGGCGAACAGGAATATATATATATATATATATATATATATATATATATATATATATATGTGTGTGTGTGTGTGTGTGTATTTGCATTACTTATGTTACCTAATTAACTCCTCAAACTTGCACTACTCGATTTAACAATATAAAGTATGTATTTGGTAATTTCGCAAGAAAATAATAACGAGGTAGCCATTTCACTTACTATTTACCATCTGAACCCCAACATTGAAGTCTAACTCGCACATGGAGACATTAGCAGGCGATGAATGTAGTTCACTTAAATTATGAACGCGGTTGTGTGATCACATAACAAAAAAGTAGTAGTATTTTTATAAACTTTGTTTCATACAAGTGTAGTTAATCCTGATCAAATGAAATATCTCACTTTCTTTATGATAATCATTTGAAAGATGATACTTAGATATGAGTATCGAAATATTTAGAATAAAAAGCGTGGGCATAGTTCACGTACACATTCTTAGGCAAATAATTTCTTGGTATATAAACATGTACACACGTTCGAACCTAAATGACGCTCGATTCAATGTGTGCAAACAATTATACATATATAGCAGTAAGATACTGTTTGTGATGAAGAAATTATATATATATATATATATATATATATATATATATATATATATATATGTATTAGATTTTGCGCACCTAGTAACAAATCAGTTAAAATATGACTAGAAGGACCAGAAGGGTAAACCAAAGACAGCATGAACGGAAAGTATGATGAATGTGCACGGTATTATACATTCCGTTCATGCTGTCTTTGGTTTATCCTTCTGATCATATTTGAACTAATTTATTTATAGGTGCGCAACGCCTAATAGAAAATTGCATATATTTTATTTCTCCGCCACAAACATTATCTAACTGTTATATATTTAATTGAACGATGTCATGATAGCCGCGAAATTTGATAACTGATATCGAACAAGGCCAGAGTGTACGGATTTGCTGGAGTAACAGGTGTTCAGAAAAGTTGTAATTCTCAATTTCGGTGAAATATAGCACTCATTGAAATCCATCGTGTTGGTCTAATGTACGGAATCGGTACCATAATGTTGGTACCCTGGATCTTTCCGAAAAAAATATGCTGGTATCAGTCATTGACACAATAGCCATAGTGTCGGCACCATTTACAGGTTTGGTAAATTTAATTTATATAATGAGCTAGCTTTAAATTCGCATTTTCGAAGACTTTTTATGAAGTTAGCTTTACTACCACAGATTTGCACATTCGTATAGGAGATTGTACCGTCCTATTTTACCACATTCCTTACTCAACTATATATACTGGATAATGGGCGATATACCGGCTCCTACTTGCCAGTTTCCAGTAAGCACGAAACGAATGTGCACAAGATTTTACTTTCCGTTCATGTTGTCTTTGATTTATCCTTCTGGTCATATTTGAATTATACACATGCCCATTTAATATTCTCTCTCAGTTTTAATTTGAGTTTTTTTAGATTTTTAGATAAAGGTTTGTGCATTTTTTAATATTTGAATATAAATAAGGAATAATTGCTCGTACTTAACACTATTAAAAGCAACTTTGCTTTCTGAAAAGTTATTACTAAATTTTATTACAGTTTAGAGTCACAATAACACGTGACTAGCAATTGGTGTCGTTGGGTACATATTTTTTCGCCTTTTGGTCTCTTCGTCAATCGTGCTCAACCAAACACAGAATAGCAACAAAAGATATTTGACATAATTTTTGAGGTCGGCACAATTTTATGCACAAATTTACTCTTCACCTTGTAATTCAATAGGTACTTATTTTTATTGAAATATGATCCGCTTCGTCTTATATCCTAGCTATTATTGACTATCAAACAGTACAATTTGTAAGAATTTTTGCACAGAAAATTAATTAATTTCTAATAATTAAGGTTAATTTAGATGATAAAAATCGTGCTCTTTACTCTTGTTTCTAATCTAGTTTCAGCTCAATGAACACTTACAGAAGAGGTAGGTTCTTGCGCATTTACTCCAAGAGCTGTGCTTCTTCTGCTCAAATGAGCAGCTGAGAGTTGAGCACACTTTGCTGATGAGGACAAGAATTTGTCAGTTTGCCAAACGGGGCATGTAATTGCGCTGTTAGCTTCTTCACTACTCTTCAATGACTTCGAATGACAGTCATGGGCTAACCGACTGGTAAATGTCTTTGTGGCCAGATTATTGTGTTTTTGATTGACCAATTGCTGAAGCTGTGTTCTGTTGTCGACAGTTACACGTAGGGCTTCCAAAGCTTCGATAAGGAGTTGAGTTCTTTCAGTCGCTGTCATGGTGGATAGGTTAGCTGAAGGGAATGAGCTATTTCCACCAATGTTTGCTGATGTTGAAGAGGTCATCGTCATCATCATAGACATCAGTGGAGACAATCCAGGCTGAGCTGTTGCTGAGTATAATCCTGAGGGCATAGCTGTTGGATGGTCTACGATAATTGGCGGTTGAGCTTTTGATTCATGAATTTTACTACCTAAACCTGAGGTGTTACAGAGTCTGATGGAATGTTGCGCTGTCGGACTGTAACGCATGTTGTACTGACCAATACCGGAACCCGCCAACTGAGTCTCACTTTCTGCATCTTCGTACAGGGAATCGCCACAATTCTGACCCGAACTTGAAGCTTCAGTACCGCGTTGTGACTGAAAACGACGACGCTTTAGACGGAGTTCTTCTGACTGAGTGGGTTCGCGCGTTACATTACTTTTAGATGCAGATATATTGCAAATATTGCTAGCGGAAATGTCGTTTCGGTGAATTGATGAGGCCACTTCATACTCACCTGACTGATTATCCATCTCTTGCCTAAAGTCAATCAGATTTGTTTCAGTTCTCTCCCGCTCTTCACCTTTAAAATAATTAAACTCCGCTTCTTTTTCCTCCTCCCTCTCTTCAAAATCACCAAAACCTTCCTCCTGAGTATCACTGTAGTTATTATTAATACTATTATTTGTGTTGTTATTATTTTGGTTTGAGTTGTTTTGACTTTCGTTCTCGTTTTCGTTGTCTTCGTATTGGTCCTCCTCTGGAAATTCCTCTTCTGCACCTTCGGAACTGGATACACTAAAATAGTTTACATTCGCCTGTGTTTCTCTACGACGAATCAGGTCCTGCAGTATGAATCTGTTGAAGCCAATCGCCATTTCTTGTTGGCAGTTTAGTCGAAAAAAGGACAAATATGATAATACAAAGCAGAGACCAAGATAGAGGAAATGTGACGTAGGAAGAAATCTATTGTCACAGTCACAGCTGCGGAAACTAAATTCCCAAGAATAGACACATAAGACACTTTAAATTACTTCCGTTATCGCACTGCTTTAGCAAGTTATTTTTAAACCATGATCTAAACTTGTACCGGTTACAGTTAACATCTATATTATTTTTTTTAAATACTGACGATGTTGTATTCTTTCATGCTAAGCCTCAGCGTTTCTTTACTAACGTACGCCAATTGTAGAGTTCTTTGTCACTACAGCAGTGATGGTGCTCCAGAAAATATGCATATCTTACAACTAATAATTATGTTTAATTTCCAAAATTGTCACAACTGGAATGGTACACAAGACAAAAGACTGCTGAGTTTTGAAAAAGTAAACTCGATTTGAAATTGCTGCTGTGAGAATAACCGATTAATGAACAAGACACCTAAACAATATTCCACATTCTTTGATAAATTAAACACGAATTTGCTTTTATTTATATATTATGACAGAATGTGGGCTTGGCTCTGATTGTGTGTGATGTCTGTCCATCGGTTCACTACATGCTTTTAACGTTTATTAAGCAGTCAACTAGCATAGACCAAAGGAATCATGAGAACTTGAGGGAGGCTTGTCAAAACCTGAAATGAAAGCACAAAAATCAACAAGTGGATGTAGTATGTACAATAGTAGATGTTAGTTTCACTAATTTCAATCTGCCTAGCAGGCAATTACTGGTCCACACGCTTGAATTTTTCATGAGAATTTACAATAATAATTGTCAATTTTGTCAAGCTGTTTATGCAACAACAATTTTATAATTATTAAAATATTCGCATCAATCCTTTCAGAGCAATGGGGCCATTGATAATAAATACATGCTGAAGGATAATCGAGTTTTACTATATTATTGCATAATAAGAGAACATTTTAACGGTAACTGATGCATTCATTAAGATTAAAATCCATAAACGTGAAACGGCGTATCACAATAAACACGTATTCTGCTTGAAACAAAATTTTTCATAATATGTCAAAAAATTCACAGCCACGTTAATGAAACAAACGAAGAGTATATTTCACTTAGTACCACATAATGTAGTAGCTTTAAGAAGATCCATATCGAAATCAGACCTGTGTGCCAGCTAATACTGATATATTCTAAGATCAAGCTAGAGGCTCCATAATATTTTAGTGATGATTATGAGGGAAATGTTCATAGCAACAATGCTAACTTAAAAAGTTAAATCAATTATAATCAAAATGACACGAAACAGTAATCCTCCGAAATTAATCCATTGGATGCGCGTTCAGTTTTTGTATTCCATTTTTCTGAGTTTAACGTGTAAAATAGAAATTCAGCTGAATTCTTCAACTTATGATTAGTAGTATTCATTGCTAATGCGATGAGGTCAACGCGTCTTAACATGGCATGTTACATTTATTCGAACAAGGTGGTGCCTTTCTAAATTTCTTAAAGTTCAACTTGTAAAATCCAATCCTCTGTTTTATAAACAGTACGAGCGGAGGTAACGTACAATGCAGTACTATAATTATATTCCAGAAGAGTTTTCAGAACAAGCAAGTAATGGCAATGGGAGAGATGCAACAATTCTAGATGTAGACATACAAATGCAACTAGTAACATAACGGCTATTTCCTATACAACAGTATCTATTGCTAAAGCAATCGCTCAATTTATTAAAAAATGACTATAATAGGTGTAGTATTTGTAATAATATTTTAAAAATTAGTAAAAAACCGAATGATCCTCGTCATACTACTTATTCTGCAACAACAATAATAACAACAACAACAACAACAACAACTACTACTACTACTACTACTACTACTACTACAACTACTTATAGTGTTATTACTGTAACTAGTAGTAGTACTATTACGACTTCAACGAATACAACTAATACTGCAACTACTACTACTATTAGTAAAAATAATAATAATAATTTCAAAAATAGTAATAATAATAAAAATACAGCTTATAGTTATGATATGGAAAATAAGAGTATATAAATAATAAAAATAATAGAAATCATAATGTTCAAATAAATCTGTTGACAGTAGTATTAAGCTTACAGTCATGACATCGAACATTCATTTTCCAGTGTCCCCATATTCGGTCCACTTATGAATGAGATACAATAACATGAAAAACACACACAGAGGCACAGTGTGAGAGAACAGAAGAGAACGTGTGAGGAGACGTTATATATATATATATATATATATATATATATATATATAAACTCAAGAAATATTAGCCAAATAGCGTATTATACAGTATAGATTTTTACAGCATCGCAACGCTACAATGGTCGAAAATTGACCAACCAAATACGAGTTACACACACATGCACAACATCGTATAGTTTCCTTATTAAAACTGAAAAGGCCAATCATATCTTAGTTGTTTAGGCTAAAATTTCCATATGTATGGCCTAAATAAATACAAATATATTTACATGTACTTTTTGCCGTCATCTATTTTGAAAGCCACGATTAATAGTGACTTTAAGCAATGATCATTAAAATGTGCTCTATTATGCGTGGGTCAATGGAATATCTGTAAAAGAAATGGGCGATTTGCCTAAAGCAATGCTAATTATCCATATTTTCACTGGCTAATTTGACCTATGGTCCCAACTATTAAGGCCAATAAAAATGGTCTGTAATTCAACTGCAAACTGTTTGTATTAGGCTGGTATCGTAACTTATTGCATGAGCTAAATTATTCTAAATTGAAATACGGTAGGTTAATTTCCCGTTAGCAGCAGTCATAAATATTACTATCTAGTTTTCCAGCTAAAATAAAAGAAAGTAGCGTATGGATAACGTTTTCTCACTTATACGAGATTAATTTAAGTAGAAAAATATTTGTAAATTTAATTTCTGCGATTATGTTATAATTTGATACTTTTTTGAAAATTATCATGGTATCTATTCAAAATGACGAATCTGAGCAGATTAATAAAAACTGGATCCAGTTCGAGCTGTTTGGCGTAAAATAGGATTACATGCATACCTCTAAAATACATTATCGAATTTTCCTTTCTTACCAGCGGTAGTTAAGGCGAAGCCATTGTCTCATTGATAAATTGGATTAGCTATTTCATGTCATCTTTAGCTAAAATTAAAACATCATATATAAAGATATATATATATATATATATATATATATATATATATATATATATATATATATATATATATATATATATATATATATATATATATATATATATATATATATATATATATATAGGGGAAGGGGAAAAATTATTTTTTCGGAAATGCCCATAGAATAATTTGGTGTAAGGTTATTGTGGATGAAGTCAAATTTATTTCGAGAATACGTAACGTCACAATACAGCTCTCTAATTTTAGTCTTGAAATGTTTCCATCTGATAAAACGAGAATATTCTAGACTACATTCTCGCTTGTTTTTTGTAAAAGGGGCTCAGAGTATTCCCAATAATTTCCCGACTATGTTTGATGCAAAAGAGATAAGTTCGTTAAAACGGCAAGGTTCTGAATTTTAAAATGTGCCGCGAAATATCTGAATTTCCTAAAGGTGCTGCGTCTGTTTAGATCAATTAAGGAAGAAAATATTAAAGGCATCTGTTTTTACATCCAGTACATTTGCTAAGGTCAATGCACGCAAAAAAGATAATTAACAATGTATTTAGAGGTCAAAAGCAATTGATGTTTGACATTCAGGCTTAGGATTTTCTAATTTGAAGATCGTTTTAGTAATTGGGTTTACTTGAAAAAAAATTATTAATGGTGGAATGTCGTTTATCAACGCCAGAATTAGGAATAAATTTCTGATCGCATATTCTGTCACATAAAGTGTTTTTTTACCATATTTACATGATTGAACCTGTCGGTACTCTTGTTCGTCTTTAAAATATTTTAACCTTTATTTGGCTCATTCTCGATCTTCATTACAAAATAAATATTCCTGGCTTAGTATACCAGATGATTAATTAAGCTTTAATTCGAAGTATTTCGAAGCACTTCATGGGATAATGAATGCATTTTATGGTGAGCTTTGATTTTTGTTGCTTTTGTCAGAGTTTTATTATATTTGATTGTGAGTTTGATGTCCTAAAAGGGCTGGGTATTGCCTTTCTCTATACGGAGTGCTAATTTGATGTCTGGCTCGGCTTCATTAGCGTGTTTCCGGGTTTCCGCCTGGTCTACATTGTTTGCAATGAAGACTGGCATATAATCCAGAACTATGTTATAAATTGTGTATCAAGAAATTCTAATTCACGGATGTGGTTGCCCCTGGTAGTACGTGTGCACACATGCCAATAAAATTTAATTCAGCTGATCACGATTGAATCGTCATAAATATTCGCATTCAAAAGTTAATTGTAGGATTTTTTATAACATCCTTCAGGTCAATAAGGCATATAGAATAATCAGAAATTTCATTTTGAATAAGGCTGAATAGAAGAGCAGTTGTAGTAATCAATGGTGACACAAAATTCAGTAAATATCGTTTTCACGGATTATTTCGTCTACTAGCTCAAAAATGTATTTCTTCATGGATCGATGGTTTAAATAATTTGCGGTGTAAGATTGCAGCTTTTTTGGCAGTTTGATGATAAATTACAGTATAGACCACATCGAAAAATAGACTACAACTGTTGCAGCGTTTAAAATTTACGCTTTGTCACATAGTTATTGGACCTACTCCAGTCGGTTTCACTTTGTACATTATTCTCCAGATGTGTTCTGATCTGTTTCACGAATCAACAATTGAAAAAATAACGCTTTTTCCTTATTTATAAAACAATATTGGTAGTTAAATACAGTTTGTTGCGAAGAGCTAATATATGCAAGTATGTATTAGGTTTTGCGAACCTAGTAACAATTTAGTTCAGTTGTGACCAGAAGGATAAACCAAAGGCAGCATGAACGGAAAGTATAATCTCATGCACATTCGTTTCGTGCTTACTGGCGACTCATCAGTAGGAGCCGGTATTACGCCCTTTAACCACTATATATTTGGTAGAAGAATGTGGAATAATAGGACAGTACAATCTCCTAGACGAATGTGTAAACCTGTAATAGTGAAGCTAACATAATCTAAAGTCAACGACAATGCGACTTAAATGCTAACTCACACTATATAATATATATACCGAGTCTGTAAAGGATACTAACACTATAGCTATTGTGTTAGTAACTGATACCTTTTTTGAAATCGATGAGTACCGGATACTAACACTATGGTTTCCGAGTCGGTACATGATACCAACCTGATGGATATAAATTTATGCTAAAGTTCACCCAAATTGAGAATTACAACAATTTCCGAACACCTGTTACTCCAGTTAAACCATACACTCTGGCCTTCATCAATATCAGTTATCACATTTCGCGGTAAGCATGACATCATTCAATTCAATACATTACAGTTAAATACTGTTTGTTGCGAAGAACTAATATATATGCAAGTATGTATTAGGTTTTGCGAACATAGTAACAAATTAGTTCAGTTGTGACCAGAAGGATAAACCAAAGGCAGCATGAACGGAAAGTATTATCTCACGTGCACATTCGTTTCGTTCTTACTGGCGAATCATCAGTAGGAGCCAGTATTACATCCCATATTTGGGCGAGGAATGTGGTAAAAATGGGCGGTACAATCTTCTATACGAATCTGAAAACCTATCGTAGTGGAGCTACCTTAATATAGTTTTCGATAATCCAACTTTAAAGCCAACTCAATGGTCGTTGTGTCAGCACCTGATACTAACACTATGGTTGCCGAATCGACGCATGATACCAACACAAAGGATTTCAAGGTATGTCTAAATTCACCAAAATTGAGAATTACATTTCTACTTCTAAACACCTGTTATCCAGGAAATCTATAAACTCTGGCCTTGATCGATAATCATAACATCATTCAATTAAATATATAACAGTTAGGTACTGTTTCGATATACAATAGATTTTATAACTTTGCTTTTATATATGTTAATGAATTTTGGTTAGTTGATCGTGTGTCTCGATTTATAGATTGGCTCCAAAAACACAGACATTTTTGATGGCGTTAGGTATTTTGTATTAATTTCCGTGGTAAATATTGTTCGGTTCTGCTGATCTGAAATTTGAAGTAAAATATCTTTTTCTACGTAGTCATGTACCGCATTGAGCGAATACATCTGGAAAACATAATTGAGCAGTGCACATTTTAAATGTGATCGTTAAATAGTCAACAGTTGATCATTCGAAACGCGATGGAAGTATTCTTAGAAGTAAAAAGGAAAATAAAGTCAATCAAAGCATCAAATTCACTTTCGAGATAGGGAAATAACTCTTGCTTCTCCCCTTATATTGTTCTCACTCAGGAGAATAATAGTTATCTGCCAAGAAAAGTACACAGAAATTATACCTTTGCTGTACATAAATTCATCAAAGCAATAGTATTCGAAACTCCTACACGAGAAAGATAATGCATGACAAAATGAACCGAGTCAAGACAATTGACTATTAACAAAGGATTGAAAAAGTGGTAAGCCGTCGGATCAGCATATGCACATAAGTAACCACCTGAAATGATTCATTAAAATTCCAATTTTGTCCACGTATGTTTCATATTACCGATGAGGCCAACACACATGTCCTTCTGATCGTATTGTATAGAAGCGGTGCAGTAGTCACAGTATTTGATCGCCAAATATAACCAACTGTAACGGTAAATTTTCCAAGTTTGGAAGCTAATATCATCTTCAGTGTTGAGAGAATTATGAAGCTTGATGCCGAACAGAAAATTTAATACAATTGTTTTAGCTGAAATAATTAAATTTACATAAACTAATCAAAATAATCCACCAACTTTTACCACATAAACCGATTGATAGTTGTTTAGTTTTCTCAGAAGAATCGCCAAATTTGAGACAACTTAAAATATATCGCTTTTACATAAAAGAGGCATATAAAGCATTTTGCATATACCACGCCTTTTAAATAGAATTTTAACCACCCGACCTGAATGTGAAAATGTTCCACCAAAATGGTGTTGTGTTCGACCTGCCACGAATCATCATAGCCAGAAATAACATTTCATTATTCAGCCAAATACGATTATCTCTTGGATCATCTACAAAAATATTTCCAGCTGGATTCACAACAACTAAAAGTGGAAGTATATATATATATATATATATACATATATATAAATATAAATATATATATATATATAAATATATATAGATATATATATATATATATTTATATTTATATATATATATATATATCTATATATATATATATATATATATATTTATATATATAAATATATATATATATATATATATAAATATATATATCTGTATATAAACATATATATATATATATATAAATGAAAACCTGTCCTAAAATCTAGCGTGGGTAATATGATCTCTAATTTTTAAATATACACTGACAATACTCATACTAACACACAGACGCACACTTAAACACACAAATAATCACAATTCTACGCTTCATACGGTTATAGGTAGCTCAAGATTAGGCTAGCATTCATGAACTCAATAAAATTGAAACCGATAAAATCATAACTGAAGAAATGAATATATATTGATTAATGTTTTCTGAAATCAATCTGTATATTTATCAACAATAAAACTTTTGTTATTCAAATGTGTTTTCTTTCGAAAAAAATAACTATAGATTTTAAGCAAATTTTGTGCACATTCCGAAATGTATATTTATAGTTTCATTCTTTGATAAGTTAGTTCGTTTTAAATTGTTGTTGTATGCATTACATAGCAAAAGCTATCCTTTCATTGGCTTCACTCGGCTGCTCATCAATAATATTTATGTATAGTTATTTAATTTCGTTATTTCACACTCTCTCCACCTTTACATTACCTATTTTTCTTGGCCTTTAAATATATGTATAAAATATGTACTTGCCTTAGACTGGTGAGAAAAATATGAGAGAGGAACGGTTGTTGTATCTGATTGAGTTTCTTTTTTATCTTACATATGGAAATAGTACTATGAATCTTATTAAGGCTCGCGTTCCAAAAGAATATATATACACACACATATATATATATATAATATTTAAAAATTTATCTGTAAAAACTAAACATTGCCTAAGCTCGCAAAGTCAATTCATTCAGTAGACCGGTTTTTCCTTATAAAGAACTATTAATGGACTGTCCAAAATTTGACATGGTTGGGAATTGAACCGGAACTTATTTGCTTCAGTGTCAATGATATTATCTACTGCGATACCCCTGCCACGCATTACACACAATATTCAAGTTTACACTAACTTACTAAGTTGGCTAGTCTTTCTTTCAGACAGAACATAACAATGAGAGATTTGGTGTGGCTAAACAGAACTTTAGATCGAAGAGACGTCATATAGGCTTCACTTGCAGAAAATACTAACCAAATACATAATTTAGAATACAACTAAAAAGTGCTTATATTATGCAGCAGGTATGGCGCAATTATTAGATTCGCAGACGCCGTAGCAAATATGCCCCGAATCGAGTCCCATTCGCGGCAAATATTGTGCAGTACTCTAAAAGTTTTCAATTATGACCCAGTGGTCTACTGGATGAATTGCCTATTCCACACTATACAATACTTAGTTTATATTGACAAATGTATGTAAATAATGGGTCAGATGTTTATATAAAGATCGCAAACTTGATTAAAAGTAATTGTTATCGTCGCGCGATCAACCAATGTTCGTTTGAGGTTTGATATTATTGACTCAATATAATATTATTGAAACCGTTACTTATTTGTCTTGACTTCTTCATGAGAAATGGAGCAGTCGTTAGAACCAGAGACGGTTTTATATACTAACGTTGAAATGGGAGGAGTCTACAGAATATATGCCAGGTTATGGAGTCGAGTCTGTTATAGGACAATGAAGCATTTTGCGGTGACTTAACTTGCGTTTTTCACTACAGTGACATATTCAGATTTATACTTTGTAATTAAATATACTTTTTTATCTTGCAGAAATTTCAAGGTATTGAAATTTGACGTTTTCAGTACGGTTATTTTGTTCTCGATCTTGGCTCCGGTCGCATTTATGTCAGTTATCTTAGCTTAAGTCGGTAAAAGTTGTAGCTATTGTAATGGCATCAATTTCATTTTATTTTGTAAATTTTTTGGGAATCTATGCCTAAGTCTATGATTTTCAACCATTTTATCAAACTAGAAGTAGGTAACTAACAAATAGTCATTTAGGTATAACAAGTTAGTTCGCATAATACTAGGTGGATATGCAAACTTAGCATTAAGATAAAGTGTAAAATTATGTAGACATGTGTTTCGGGTTTGCTAACGACTCATTGGTTAGTTCTGCCATTAAGCACCAGAAATAAAAAATAATTTTATTTAATTTAACCTTGCAAGCTTAACATAAACAAAATTCTCATTATATGTACATTTGTCTATATAATCTGTGCATCGTGTAATGTATAAATGGTAATTCATCCGGTAGATCAGTTTCTTCCTTATTATTATTTCCCACGGATATGGCTCGAACCTGGGCACGTCCGAATTAGAGGCCGTGGCTCTATCCACTGAGCAACATTGTCGCACGCGAAATACAATTTTCGGTTATACACTAACTCATGTTATTTCGGCAAGCTTGATTTAACTAACTGTTATCACCGTGTGTTCAATCAATGATCATTTAATTATATAAATATTCAATTCAATAACACTTCTTTAGGTGGAGTTAAGTGTGTTCTATAATGACAAATTGCCGGTGGCTAGTTGTAACTTTAGGCCTAAAGTGATTTCATAAAGGCTCTAGCTGAATAAATGACCAAGCGAAATACATGAGTTAGTATATGGCCGAATATTTTATTTGGCATGCAGCAGAGAGGCTCAGAGGTTAGAGCCACAAACTCCAAAGCAGATGTGCCCAGGTTCGAGCCATGTTCGCGGCAAATTATGGATTGTACGTGATGAGATCCCAATAAGAAGGAACCTGGTCTACTTGATGAATTTCCTATTCTACACTATAAAATGCTTAATTTATTCTGAAAAATGTATGTACATAATTGGGCAGATGTTTATATCAAAATCGCAATTTTGATTTAAGCAATATATTATACACAAAATAATTATCAAATAATGTAGAGCAGGTTGAGAGCGCAAACTCTTTAACGTTTGTGTAATAAAACATTATTATGATCCACCTAATATATATATATATACTCATTTATCATTGTCTAAATATCAGATTCACAACTATTTAAAATTTGCTGTTTAAATGTCTAGCAAGTTTTGGAATAAACGCTTGTTAATTATTAAATACCGTGTGTTCCGTTCCAGCTCAACATCCGATTATTTTGTTGCGCCTAAAAAATGTAGTCTGTGAATAATTCTTTAAATTAAGTGAGCAAGCTTGAAGTAAACACCAATCCCATTGTATTTAACCAGTCGTTGAACAACATAACAAAACTACCGCTACTCGTAGGTCGGTAAAATCTTGAATACTGTAATTTTAAGGTTCTCCGATTATTGGCCCTGATTGATGGGTTCTCATAAATCCCTTCTTTTTTAAGCTTTTCATCAGTTGCTTGTCTGAAAATGACGTTGGAGCAAGATTTTCCACTCCTTTTGTTCCGATATTTCGAGACCTTATTTCTAGTTTCATCTTCAGTTTTGACACAGTATGCACAGGGAAAAATAAACTGTGGCAAATGTGGTATCCTCATTCCAGACAGATCTATTAATATTATTATATTATAATATATATTATAATCGGAGAACCTGAAAATGTACAGTATTCAAGATTTTACCGACCTACGAGTGCTATCAATTGTCCCGCACAAGAAAAATTCGGTCAAATCCACAACAAAACTACCGCCAGTCTGTGAATAATTTTAGTAAATATCGCCGTTTTAACAAGGGAATATGATTGCATTTCACGAGCATTTATTCCTTGCTTATAATAGAGTAAATCTTACTGAATTTCTGATGGTTATTCTTGTTGAGGCGGAAAATAAATATATTTTTTATTCACTTATATCTGACTTGCGTAAGGGAAATAAAAACAACCATATTTAAGTTTCAGTTGCTCAATATAAAACAGCCAACGTCTGTCGTACCTTCTTACAAAGTTTGAATTCCCTGGGCATTCTCAGAACACGAAAGCAAACTGGATAGAAAGGATGAAATGAAAATGTAATCATTTTGCAAGAAAAATGGCAAATAGGGCTTACACGCCGAGTTGCCCTCATAAATTACACTTAGTGAAAACATCGGCTGCATAATTTTTGTGCATTCACAAAAAAGTTTTTTCAACTTTCGAAATATAATTAAGTAATCATTGACGGAATATAAAAGACTATTAAATCGAATCTTGCGGTCTTGAGGCAAACACTAATAAGATATTACTAGTCGCGCAACGTGCTAAAAATAACCCCAATTACGCTTATTAATATGTTTCGACACGTAAAAGACTATTGAGAATCAACCCGTCACATTTTCATAACGTATTTTTGGTAACCAATATCTGTTGAATCCACAAAAATTAGTCTTTAATGATATAGCTAATTCATCCGTATATTCTGGCCTCTAAATAGTAGGCTCATTCCACATTGCATTCGGTACAGTTCATTCAATCTAGCTAGAATGTCTGCGTTCTAGATTCTGAGAAGTAGTCAACATAATCAAGACGGCCTTTATTCTAAGACAAAAATACTTATATAGCCTCATCTTATAGCTCTTGAAAACAATGATTCTCAAAAACTGTGTAAAAACTCATGAAAAGCCGTTTATTTTAATTTGATCAAAAGCCAATGATAAAATTTGTTAAATTAAAAGAGTACTTCACAGAAAAACACACAAATATATTTCTTCATGCTAGCCGAAAAGTACAAAATATGAAGCCTAACTAAATAAATTCTAACTCATATTTTAAACTAAGCCATTCAGCGGTCTACAGAATTAACAAATTAATTAAAAATACAATCACATAAACTGTATAAAACTCAACTGTCTAAAGAAAGAAAAGCTGACCTACCAAGACGTATGTGCTTTATATATGTACTAATATACCTATGCTAAAGCTAGATAGTCAGCTCTGTCCAGGTTCACTATTACACTCTTCCCCACTTTGGTACAGATTGCAGATACGCCGTTGTGTAAAGCTAGATCTAAATCACGGCTCAAATCCGCTTGACCACATTTGTTGTTCATACCCGTTGGCTGTCATTTTTAGGCTATTTTAACAGTGAGATAGCCTATATAATCAGTAATCAATGTTCTGCTGAAAGCACTTCATACTTGGTGGACCTCCGCTCTAACTAAATTCTTGTTAAACAGGTTATGCGACACTCGCCAAGTGCAAATACCAGATACAGGGTATTACTGCATGACATCACTTTATGACGAACGGATTATTATCTTTATCGGTCGCGTACTGAAACAAAATATATTTTTTATTTGCTGCTGGACTCTTATTAACAAAAACGAAATCAATTTTTGATAAACGGGTTATTGGCATAGACTCTGCGTACATTTGTCAGCATAAACTAGGAATTTTAATGCATAAAAGTAAATTCGTTCAGTAGGACGGTTTCGTTCATATTTGGAATTCATCACGTAAAGTCTCGAACTTGCGGCGGACAGGAATTAAACAAGGGCACGTCCGCTTCGGAATTTGTTGCTCTAACCATTGAGCCACATTGCAACATACTACGTACATTTTTCAGTTTTGTACTAACTATCATTTCTTGGTTCGCCTTTTCTTTACATGGAGCCTATATGGCATTCTTATACCCCTGAAGTTTCAGGTAACCATCTACAAATCTCTGAGTATATAACAGACACCACACTACCTGGAGGGCGTGGTATTGAATTAAACATTTATATATTAAATGAGCAGTGGTTGCGCAGGTGGTGATTATATTTGATGTAATAAAAGTTGTGATCTTGTTATAAACACCTACCTCATTATATGCATACATTTTTCAGTGTAAACAAAGAACTGGGTGTGGCAATGGCCACCTTTAAGACAAATAATGAACAAAAAGTCTTATCTAGGGCAGACAGTATTTCAACAGAAATTCCTCGCAGAAGCGTCCGTATAAGAATGAAGCAGTCAGCCCAATGAGAAAAGCAGACTTCGAGCTGAAGTGAACATAAATTAATTAATGTGTAAATTTGTTTTATTAAATCGATGCTCGTTGTGCGAGCAAAATTCTATATATAATTGAGTAAAAATAAAGCATTTGTGGTACAATTAAAATGGCTTCTGATGGGTTGGAAACGTTGATTCAGGCATTGACTTCTCAAATGAATAATTTAACTGCAGAATTAGGCATAATTAAGGCTCGTCTAGACGATACGCTAATAATAAATACGGAAGACACAAGTACGTGGACCATCCAACATAGGTGGACAAAACAATGGCGACCGCGCCGAAGAGGAATCAGGAGGAAATATGCCGGCGTTTTCAGCCGAATCGACGAGTTATTTCA
Organism: Eudiplozoon nipponicum; assembly: GCA_029291075.1. NCBI lineage: Eukaryota > Metazoa > Platyhelminthes > Monogenea > Mazocraeidea > Diplozoidae > Eudiplozoon > Eudiplozoon nipponicum. The sequence continues at coordinate 48,082 of JAQBSW010000738.1, read as the reverse complement.
GACCGTCATCAGAGTTTAAGCCGATGTTGGCACCACTAGATGTGGAAAGGCCACAGTTGTGGTTCAAAAAATTTGAAGCATCATTTCGAGCACAAGAATTTACATTGGAAGCACCTATTGTGCGTGTAGCTGTCCAGGAATTAGTGGACCGGACAGTAGCAGTCCAATTGGAATTTCCGGTTGACCTCACGTATGAAGAATACAAAAGACGCGTGTTGGATCATTTCCGGGCTAGGCCTCAGGAAGTGTTCTTAGAATTATACAGCCTGAAGCCATTAATGGGTGAGATGCCCATGGATACCATGGCACGTATCAAGCGGTGGTTCTCGAAGCTTACCGAGTCTTTACCAGGCTTGCAACCACATGAGGCCATCATGTTCATGCTGCTGGATCCTACTAGATACGGAGAAATATCCAGCAGCCCAGGAGGCCTTGTAGAGAGACTTTAGGCTCTTCAAAGCTCGGCCATAATGACAAATAAGATGGCAGCTGCATCTCCACGCATGGGTACAGTTACAACATCTGAGAGGAGCGACATACCGTATTGGAATTCTTCGCGTCATAATAAGCAGTTCCGCGACAGAAGGCAACAGCCAGTGGCTTGGAAGCAAAGTCAGTATATAAGGACTCCGGCTCCGACGAATACGGCGTATAAGCGGCAACAAAACCCATGTACTGCCCCTCGAGAACGACCAGTGCAGTGGGGTAACAGGGTGAACAATCTCACAAATAATGGAGCGAGAGAACAAGGCACAAAAATTAATCCTTTGGTGGCTCCGACGGGTAGATCGAAGGAAGACCAGCAGAACAAACCAAAAAGTGGTCCGAACCAGATGGCTTGTGAAGAAAAGGAAGTGTGGGAAACACTGCCAAATGTAAGAATTTTCATTAAAGTTAAATTTTTAGAACTCTTCAACGGACAGCCAGTAATAATGCAATTGGATACTGGAGCGGATGTGTCGGTACTACCATTGACTTGGCCATTGAACAATATAAAACCTACGAAAGCAAGTTTATGTCAGGCATCGGGCGCATCGATGGTGGCTGTGGGCGAGTGGGACACAAAGTTGTTAATAAATGAAAAGGTCTATCATATGTCTTTTGTTGTTTCGAATACGCAGACGCCCTTATTGGGACTTGATTTCATTAGAAAATGGGTTAAGACGATAGACTGTCAAAATAAACGTGTATACCTATCGCGGCCTGAAGGAATAAGATCAATAAAGTCTATAGGTAACCATAAGATTCAAGAGACCAGTTGTCTGCCTGAGTGGTGGAAGAATCTTCAAAACCAATATAACAGTATATTCCAACTGCCTGATTGTAGCGAGCGTCCAGGGCCGACGGTCGACCAGTTTAAGTTATGGTTAGAACTAAATGATGGTTACGAACCACCAAAAGTATATGGTGCCCCTCCCAAGAAATTAAAAGCAGCGACTCGAGCAACCCAAGAATTGATAGAAGCCGGCGTTCTTGAACCGTCATCATCTGTTTTTCGTGCTCCAATGGTTTATGTTACGAAAAAGGATGGTTCGCTCCGACCGGCGGCTGATTTTAGGCAATTGAACTCAGTAACCAAACCGGACCCGTATCCCATGCCGGCTCTGCGTGATCTGTTCTTACAGCTAGCGGGAGGCAAATGGTTCGCCGTGCTTTGATCTTAAACAGGGATTTTGGCAAATAGGCGTGCGGTCCGAAGACCGATGGAAGTTAGCGGTACAAGTACCCCAAGGTCATTTCCAATTCACCCGGGTACCATTTGGCCTTAAAAACGCACCGAAAGTGTTCCAAAGAATGATGGACTCGTTCGTGTCTGACTTAACTTGTACAACAGTTTACGTAGACGATGTTATTATATGGGCCACTACTGAACACGAATTACGTGTGAGGCTGCAGAAGATGTTGGCCAAAGCTGTAGAATGGCGATTACATTTTAATCCAGAAAAGGTACAGATAGGTCAAGAAGTGCGGTTCTTGGGGCACTTAGTCTCAGCGGACGGATGCATGCCGTTAGATTCGAATGTACAACCTATCAGGGATTATCCGGTGCCTACTACTAGAAAACAATTGCGCCGGTTTATTGGTATGGTGAATTTCTATAGACCATACCTCGCAGGGATGGCGGTTACGCAACAGCCCTTATCTCAGTTAACTAGTGCCAAGATACCATTTCGTTGGACGGAGGAGGCTCAACAAGCGTTTGTGCTATGTAAGCAGAAATTAATAGATGCAACTATTTTGACTTTCCCGGTAGGTAATATGTCAATTGTTACAGACGCGTCAGATATTGGTATAGGAGCAGTGTTACAAGCTGACGGACGTCCTGCGCAATATATAAGTCGCACACTCACTAAGGCGGAACAGAACTATACAGTCACGGAAAAAGAATTACTTGCCGTACAATGGGCGCTGCGGAAGTTTAGATATTTTGTCATCGGGGGACACGTGGACGTCTTTACTGACCACAAAGCGCTAGTGCATTAGAGATCACTATGTATTGAGAAGAAACGTGTACATCGAGCCATTGAAGAACTAGAAGAGTATGATATATCAATTCATCATAGAGCAGGAATCGAGAATGCGGCGGCCGATGCGCTCAGCAGAATTTCCGCTGTGCGGGTTTCACCGCTTATAAAAGTCTCTGAAGAACAGGGTAGAGATGCTACATGTCAGGAAATAGTTAATCAATTAAAAAACGGCACCGGGGTATCTGCACCATATAAAACATTGAGTCTACAGAACGGCCTGTTGGTGCGGAAGAAGGACAAACAGTGCAATGGTTTGTGCCAGAATCTATAAGAACAGAATTAATGGCCTTTTGGCATGAAACGTTAGGACATTCCGGCGCTGGGCGGCTCATTGAGACATTGCAGTCACGATTGTATTGGCCTGGCATGTCCAAAAAAATTCGTAGCTAATGTCAACAGTGCACTACATGCCAACGTTGTAAACCACAAAAACGAGAAAAAGTCACGCCGATTGCTTTCAATACCACGGCACGGAACGAGTTTCTGCATGTCGACCTGGTAGGTCCACTGCCGGTAGCTCGCGGCGGCGTGTCCTATATGTTTTCCATGGTCGATAAGTTTACCCGATGGGTCGAGTTTGTACCACTGAAGAAGATCACAAAAGAAAAGATTATAACGTGCTTAGAAGAGCGATGGCTCAGTCGATTCGGTGCACCACAAGTTATTGTTACCGATCCAGGCGCACAGTTTGAGTCGAAAGAATTTAATCAGTGGTGCAAAGACCTTGACATAAAGCATTCCCGCACAACCACTTATCACCCGCAAACCAATGCGACAGCTGAGCGCGCACATAGGACGATGAAAGAGGTACTGCGATGCTGGTGCCACAAGAGCCCGGGAACGTGGAGAGACAAATTACATTTGGTCGAGCGGGCCATGCGCTTTACTGTCTCAACAGTTACAGGATTCGCTCCAACGACCATGGTCTATGGAGGACACAAAAAAACTTCCAGGTGAACCGGTAATTCAAGGATCCCATGAGCTCTGCACCATGGCGGATATTCAAGAGCGCCTAAAACAATTAACTGAAGTTGTTGGCACCACAAAGCAACAGGGCTATGCAAGGCAACCGAAACGCACTCGCCTAAAGGTCGGCGACTATGTAATGGTAGCGAAGGTCGAGCCCATGGCACTGCATGCTGTTAATGATGGGCCGTATCGCGTGGAGAGGGTGGACGCAGAGCACAATACTGTTTTTGTTAGCCTGCCCGATGGACCACAAGCTGTGGCACTGGATCGTTTAAGCAGAGTGCGAAAGCCGATTCCTGAGGGGGGGGAGATGTGGCAATGGCCACCTTTAGGACAAATAATGAACAAAAAGTCTTATCTAGGGCAGACAGTATTTCAACAGAAATTCCTCGCAGAAGCGTCCGTATAAGAATGAAGCAGTCAGCCCAATGAGAAGTGAACATAAATTAATTAATGTGTAAATTTGTTTTATTAAATCGATGCTCGTTGTGCGAAAAAAATTCTATATATAATTGAGTAAAAATAAAGCATTTGTCGTACATTTAAAATGGCTTCTGATGGGTTAGAAACGTTGATTCAGGCATTGACTTCTCAAATGAATAATTTAACTGCAGAATTAGGCACAATTAAGGCTCGTCTAGACGATACGCTAATAATAAATACAGAAGACATCCAAGTACGTGGACCATCCAACATAGGTGGACACAACACTGGGTAATGTAAAAAAGGCAACTCATCCAGTAGACCGGTTACGTTCTTATTGGTTCTAGAATTTATAAAACATTGTGACGATAACTTTTTTGTAACTAACGCGATATTAAAAAATAATATTTTTCATAAAGAAATCATGAAATGCTCTGTTGGTGATTAAATTTACATAATAGAATCAATTGTTCTTGAATTAAATAAATACTAATTACAGTACTCTTATCAGTCGTGAAACAACTAAACCACAGTCAATTATACGTACTATAATGTCGTTCGACTTTTCAAAATAACGGGATTATTGTTAATTACAAGTCAGAAAACTTGATTTGAACAGATAATCTCGACCAACACTATCATTGGTATCCTAAACATTTATGATCTAAAATTAATAGATCGCGTTTTTAGTTCTTCACGAGAACGTTTGTATTTGCGCAAATTCATTAACCAATAGAAATGTTTGAAATTAAACACTGATTGACTTGAGATACTTTTGAAACTTAGATTAAATATGACATTTATTTTGACGTTAAATCATAGTTCGACCTATTTATTGTTGAGCTTACGTGACTGGTGTATTCATAGCTATCAGTATGATATATAATTTCACCACAAAGCGTGCCTCAGCGCTAACCAATGTATTCCATGAAACGTTAAAAAGTCTGACAAAACCACTGTTTAAGAACAACACCTTACACCGGTCATTAGTGAAGATCAATTGATGAGAATAAAATAATATTTTATTGATGGAAATACAATTGGTCCTATTTTTTCAAGATCGCTTTTGATAGAGTAATCGTGAAATGCCATTAATCCTTACACACAAATGAAGTGCCTGTATCTACCATTACAATTGGCACTGCGAGATATCTGATGAATAATAACACTTAGGTATCTTTCAATTTGAAGAGTACTAAAGGAAAAAAGGGGGAAATTTTTCTGGAAATTTAATATCAAAATCGCAGAAATTAGCACTAATTCAGCAATAGAAGACTTTACATCAATTTGAATATTGAACTTATAATAATTGATTTCTCAACAAAATATCTAAGCTTAACTTTTTATTTCCAATAATTATTTGAAGAACGGAGATATTCGGGTCAAAACTACCGCAAGGTAGCATTTCCAATAACAAATAATCTTACACAGTGATGGTGAAATATGATAGATGAAGCAAAGTGAACCTTTTGATCTGTTCCTAAAGAGTTTGACAAATAAATTTATTCAATGCACGATTCTCTTAAAAACAAGGTAAAAAGCATTCTTTACTGTACTAATAAATATTGCTCCAAGTCTACTGAAGTAGAATTTTGTAATTTCGTGGTAATTGAATGGAATGCACGAAATATCAACCCCATTTAATTTAATATCTAATTCGTGAATTGAATTTGGAAAAACTTATTTACAAATACTTTAAAATTACAAGGACTATAGAAAAGGATTCCAAACGAAAAATAGCGTTATCTAGGTGAATATCTAACTCATAAACATAAACATGTGCATATTTTTAAAAGTATTCTTGAACAAACAAGAATTCAAATTTTTACCTGATTATCGGGTTGCGATCCGATTTGTTTGCATCCGCTGTCTTTCTGGTTTTTGTTCCAAAATTTTCGATTTCCAGATACGGAAATCTTTTTCAATGGAAAGCTCATCACAATAAGTTGACAATCAATATGTCAAGTGGAAATATTAGTTTAAACTGCCACATTTATACTTGTTGTTAGATCTCTTATGCATAAAATGCTAGGAAAGTGTCTGTCAAATTTGTTTGTGTATATGTCTGCAAGCGTACGCCATTTCTGTTTGTATGTATTCTCGTTTGGTTTTGATTGAGGAGTAATCAACTATTGCACGTGTACACTCATCCCAGTGAAATGACAGCGATTTAGCAACATCTGACTAATCACTAGATAAGCGTATGCCACCTCTGTGTGTTTGTGTTTGTGTGTGTGTGTGAGTGTTTGCTTAAGACTGAGAAATAATCTGTTACATGTAATTAACGGCACGTGTAACAGAAATTCACATAAAACTAAAATGATAACTGTCATTTCCTAAATGCACACATCAGACCTATTTTTACACGTACTATCCTAAATGAAGTAATTACGAGTGGCATCCCGGAGAGAAGGGGGCGAGATACTGTGAATAAAGTAAATAATTTAGAGTTAGCAAAACGGAAAAGTATTCTATTAAGGTGGATAGTTAAAATAAAGATTAAAAGGGGGTCGTAAAAGAAGTTGAAAATTGTTAGATAAAGAAAGATGCAAATAAATGTTTGTTAAAGATGCTACACTAACAACAGAACGTAAGATAAAAGATGAAATAATATAACAAGTAATCAAGGATGAAATAATAAGTTAATCAAAAATTAATTGGGCGATATTGAATTACACACTCTCCACCTCTATAAGTTAATATCAGTCCAGTGTTCTTATTCTTTTACTTGAGCGAGTTTCTGATTCTGATTCTGATTCGTGCAATCTTCGTTTTCTACCATTATTTAGTGCTGTATTCCAAATAGGACCTAGTGATTTTTCTACGGCTGTTTCATTCATTATGTCATTTCTCGATTTAATTTCGATGGATTCTCTAATCAGTCTAGTCGACCTGTTACGGCTACAGATTGATATACGTCTGCACCCATCCCAATTAATGGTGTGTCCTGTCTCTACTGTATGGCGTGCAAGATCTGATCTATTAACATGGGCATACTTGCATGCGGTTTTATGTTCTCCTCGTCTAACCTTAATTGGGCGCATGGTTTCACCCACATACATCAGGTTACAGTCGTTACATGGAATTTCATATACTCCTGATGTGTCTAACGGTTCTATTTTCTCCTTTTGGTTGGGAAGTTTAATGCCCAGGGTAAGGGTCTGTTTTAAAATAGTACGTATATTGTATTTTGCTGCTATCATTTTGATTTTCCTACTTAGTTTAGAGTCAGGTATAATCATTACCCTCCTGTCATCTTTTAATTTATTTGACTTCACGTACTTCCAGTCATGATTAAATTTACTTATAACGCTCATTATAGTTGCTTCAATTAACTTTAGAGGATACCCATTAGCACTGAATATTTCTCGCAGTCTCCCTAATTCAATCTCTCTATGTTTTTTTTATCTGTTAATCTTAAGCTTCTTATTATCATCGATTTTAAGATACCGATTTTCATTCTATATGGGTGATTTGAATCGAAATTAAGAAGGATACCTGAGTAAGTATCCTTCCTATAAACATCCCGTTCTAGTTTTGTACCATTTCTAATTAACTTGACATCCAGAAATGGTAATTCGCCACTTGATTCATTTTCAATTGTAAATTTAAGCTCCTCACCTGATTTGCTATGTTTAAGAAATTTATCAGTTGATCCTCCCCGTGATTCCAAATAACTAATATATCATCCAAATATCGTACATACAATTTAGGATTTAAGGGCGTTATATCTAAGAGAGTCTTCTCCATGTAATGCATGAAGATATTGGCTATTGGAACCGATAGTGGTTGCCCCATTGGAACACCTCTAATCTGCTTATAAAATGCATTCCTAAATTTAAAATAAGTGGAGGACATACATACGTACATCATCTCCATGACGTGTCTTATCGTCATTTGCTTCCTTCCAATATTACTGGATGATCAACCAGGAAACGCTGAAAATAGTCTAGTGCTTTAGGTACTGGTATATTGGTGTACATTGACACCACATCTAAACTCGCCAATCTATCGTTTTCATTTAGCTCACATTTATCCACAATCTCAACCAAATGGTATGAATTCATCAAAGTATTGTCTAAGAAGTACGAATATTTCTTTATTCTATGACATAGAAACTTAGACATTTTATATGTTGGAGAGTGTTGGACATTAACAATAACTCTCAAAGGGTTGCCTGGTTTATGTATCTTTACTAAACCGTACACTCTAGGAGCGACTGTATCTCTTTGTATGAGAGTGTTACCATGCGCCTGATCTAATTCTCCTTCAGCAATCATGTTATTGACCAATAATTTAACTTCTCCTTGTAGCTTATCCGTAGGATCTTTATTAATTTTAGTGTATACCTCTATATTGTCTAGTTGTTCATACATTTTGTCATTATAGTCAGATTGACTCATCAGAACCGTCGCTCCTCCTTTGTCTGCTTTCAAACATATCACACTGTTTGCTATTAACTCTTTCCTGAGACTTTTTATTTCATAATTTGGTTTATATTTTTCCTCTGCGTATGTTAGCACAGCCGCAGCTACGTCTAATTCAAACCTAACTTTATCCTTTTCTGAGAGGAATTGTGCTGTTTTAACAGCCTCAGTAATTATCTCATTTTTGGTGATTTCTCAATTTGGATAGCTGTATTCAGACCACGATTAAGCATTTCCAGCTGTTTCTCATTAAGATTTATTTTAGATAGGTTTACCACTCGATTAGTTACAGCAGGACATGTCCTAACTGTGGTCTGTCTATAGATGCCCAAATTTCCTAACTTTCTATCATGCCTGATGTGAACCTTTTTTATCTCCCTATTACGTGCGCCATCAGTAAAAACCTCTATACATTTAAAGTCATCCGCGTGCAAAAAAGAAAGTAACATAGATCTTATTTTAGTTTTCTCTCTAATTAGTTCATATTTACGTTTTTCTAAATCCCTAATCAATGTATTCATTATGTTCAAAGTCAGTTCATGTTTAAGAGATCTACCTTTATCATTTAAATTAAATGAAAATTTAAATTTAAAACATTTAGGAATTACACAATGTTTTAAACATATTTTAATGAAACGAATATTTTCCACTTGCCTTACTAATTGTTTTTATGTGATGATATGCTTGATTTGCAGCTTCACTGTTGTAGCACCGTATTTGGTACCTAAATGGATTTAAAAGAAACATGTTGCGCGACACGGAATATAATATTTACCTGATTATCGGGTTGCGATCCGATTTGTTTGCATCCGCTGTCTTTAGAAAGGGTGACGGATTACCAATATCGGATTTTAACAATAATCAAACAAGTATAATCACCTATATTTAAATTCAAATTTCGGAAGAGATATTGTTGTGCATCCTTCAGCATAATAAAAAGACAGAAAATAATTTAATAACAGACGAGACGATTGATAAAATCTATGAAATGAATAGTTATTCTAAATATGCTGACGTGATTTACATAAAGAACCTGAATGCAACGAACTCGAAAGTGGAGCAGTTTGGCTTAAAATTTCCATTCAAGATTTCTCTTAATTATAAGACATAGTTTGTGAGTCTATTTGGGAGTTCTCATAGAAATAGCATCCGTAATTTACACATATTCCAAGCTTCATTATTACATATTTCTTAGCATATTACCTTCATTCGATCTCCATTAAATCTATTATGACTCATTTGTGGTGGATGTATATTCGTGGTTTTAAAACTTAAAAAATTAAAACATATTCAAAGAGCAAAATAGATAGCAAGCAATCATCATTTAAATGTGTTTAATTATAGCTTATTATTTACTTCATTTATCTGGAATATGCGCCGATAAAAATCACATAAATTATGCCCAGACAATCACGTTTTATTATGCCTAACCACTAATTACTACTCATCTCATTTTTGTTACTCGCTCTGAACAGGATGCAAATATTAATATTAACTAAAGTGAAGCCAAGTTTTGCCTATTAAATATAATTAACTTCAAGATATCTCCGTAATTTTATATTTTTATTTAAACGCGAAATTTCTTAGCAATTGCTCCTGGGAAAAATTTAGTAAAAACATAAATAAACGTGCATTTGATTAATCTTATTGCAAGTATACACTACTGAATATTATGCACAACATAAAAGGCAACATACTGCGCCAATCCTAAGGTAAATACTTTAGAATTGTAGTAATAACTGGTCGTTAAATTAGTTATTTGATAAGTTATGTCACTTAAAGGCTTTAAACATTTAGGTTTTTCCAAAAAATTCTACTGGCTAGATCGCCTATCACGTCTTAAGTCGAACGAGTATAGTTTTTATTTTACGTTACGTTTAAATTCGCAATACCTAATTTATAAGATAATTAAATTACAAATAAAATCCACAAAATAGCACTTTGCAAGGATTGAGTAATATGTATCTGTGACAATTCGCTCTCAACATCCGGTTTGCGAAATTAACCGTGCAACTTCATAAGTGCAGGGAAATATTGAAATGTGGAAAGATATAATATCAAATATTACTGTATTTTAACGGATGCCATTTATTGTGCAGCCACGGAGACAACTACTTTTTGATTTTATTTTTGCTGCATTGTAAATAGAAAAAAACTTGTTAAAGTGCAAACTGCAGTAGATGAGCTGACAGTCCGACAAAAAATAGCGCTAAATGAGATTTCTTTTAATGCGTGTCGTTGCTTAGTAATATAATTCGCACCAAATGTTTTGATCCTCATTAATTTGGTTTTAACTTTGCCATATTTTAATTTAGAAAAATAGAAACACGTTAAGTGGCTGAACTGACGCGTTCGCCTATAAACAATTCCTAGCCTATTGAGAATAGAATAATTTTTTTAAATATTTACAACTGTTTAATTAATGACATATTTAACTCGGCACGAATCGTAAACTTACGCTTTCTGTTACCTGACGCTTGCCTGGTATGCTTGAATAGTTTTATTTCTTACTTCTTCCCGACTCGACATGGCTGCAAGATGCACACTCATGAGACTAACAGTATGCTATAATTGATATTTGAATTTAAATTGTGCAATGCACTCATCACATAATTAATCACAATGCCTGTTGATCATGACTATATAACGCATATTTGTTACTTTAAATTTTCAAATCACAATGAATCCACCACATTTTGGAGCACTGTGTACTCTGTTCGTTTTTACTTAAGATACACCAAGTATTGTAGATTTGTGAACTATAGCATAATGATCACTCCCTATTTGGATCATCGTCGAAGTCTTAATAACACACAATAAAATTTCAATCCATTCATAGGTCTTTTGCTCACTGTAGGCGATTATCATTAATAGCTCTGATTGTGAATGTTTAAAAGAAATAGAAATTGATCAGTTTGAACTAGATGGATCAAATTGTCTCATAATGAGATTAATTTGTGCTTCTAGTTGTCATGCGGCTGATGTTGGTCATAGAAATGGTGGATCGAATGGCAGGAGTTCACAAGTCTGCAATACCAAGTGTATCTGTGGCACCAATTGATAAAATATATATTGCTTCAAGATTATATGGTTAAACTGCGGTTTGCAGATCTGAAATAACAAGTGTTTAGTATTTTACCGGTAGCTGTATTACCTGTATGAACTTAAAGAGAAAGATTTTAGCTTCTAAAGGAGACATACTTAGTACATTACTATTAGAGAATAATGAGATATTTGTATAATGGTTAGAAAGCTAAGAGTCGTCAGTGATATCAAAGTAGACTTATACAACCTCCAGACATTCGGGAATGGCTCAATCAAACAATATACGTGACTATAGTGAAAACTGTTAAAATATTTTTAGTCTTCATGGCATAGTAATTGCGCAGAGGAATACCCTATTGAGTAGAATGTCTTAAGCCTACTAAGGTGCGAATCATATTTCAGTTTTTCATACAAGTTAATAATGAATGTAAAATGATTATTTTTGTTCAGTTTTTGCCACATGTGCTGATAGCAAGCAAAGAGGGCTGATGAGTGTCTGTAAGTCTAATTAGTGACATCTTTCTTTTGCTGTACGATTGATTAATAATTTAATGAATGGTTATTTAAATATAGTGAATTTAATTACAATTATAGTTCCCTTCTTAGCATAATAAGTTTTCGTAATTTCAGCGTAGTTTAGCCTTTGAAACACAATATACCCTACTAGATTAGTTTTGGTCTGGTGGTTAATGCGATAAGTTGCTGAGTAGTACAGAGCGCCACGAAATAGGGTTATTTTAATGAATTTTGTAATATGTGGATTATATTTCAATCTGACATCTTTTGAATCCTATGTCGTATGAAAATCTCCTTTGAACATTCATTTGACATAATTTAAAAACTTTTTTTTTGTACAGCATACACGCAGACAGAGACGATCGCTTTTTACGCCATTTAAATATAAGTGCATGTACTCTGCCAGTTTGGGATATTATTGAATTCGTTACTCTTAGTTGAGTTTATTACGGGATTGTCGATCCCATTCCTAAAAATACGGACTTTCTCATCGTAAAATTTAATGCATTTCGAATCATAACATATTGCTCCATTATCATATAGCTGACCATCCTCATAGTCTGACTTCTGTATTGTAGGTCACTGCGTTCTTCATTCAGTATAGTTAAACCCATTCGACTAGAACGATTGCCCCAGTTTCCATAAAGAAGTCAGGACAAGCGATTAATGGCTTTAATAGTAGGATTTAGGGACAAACGTGTTAAAACATTGCCGGCTTGTATAACTTAAACGCATAATACTTCAAACTAGAATCCTCAATAAACAGTGTTCATATAAAAGAACACAATTATCGTATTTGCATTCAAGCGCAACTTTCATATATAAGAAATATAAGTAAATTGTATCTCTCTTCCACTGTCGGCTTTCCTGGCCATCAGGGCGACCTAAATAATAGAGTAATTAGTTAAATAAAAGTAAACACAAAAAGAAAAAATATATATATATATTCCCACTGATTGATATTTTTTATCAAGGTATATGATTTAAATAATTATTGAGTTATCGTAGAAAATATCTATAGGGCTTTCTTGTAGATACTGCATTAACAGATTGTCCTGCAATTTTTTTCTAGACAATGCGTGTCACTAGATAAACTTTAAAATGATTAAAATACCCCTTGAGATTTCCAATTACACAGTAAGTATTTATTCTAGTTGTTGTTGTTTAAATTATTCTCTAATTATAATTTTCACTTTATTTATAGTTTAAATTCATTCTGCTTCGACCTTCTAAACCTGCTTGGGACGACAAGTGAAACTAGCAAAATAAAGAGGCGATAGTAGGTTAAAATATGTTTCGTTATTAGATGGTTCTGCATTATTACTAGACAATGCGTGTCATTATAAAATCTTTAAAAGGATTAAAATACCCCTTGGTATTTCCAGTTACAAAGTAAGCATTTATTTTAGGCATTGTTTAAATTATTCTCTAAATATAATTTTTACTTTGTTTATAGTTTATATTCAATCTGCTTCGATCTTCTAAACCTGCGTGGGACAACAAGTGAAACTAGCAAAATAAAGAAGCGATAGTAGGGTAAAATGATTGACGGACACAACGCTTTATTCGTTTGAATGTAAAGAACTCCAGTAGATTTCACTGCAGTTTCTGTAAAGATAACACGATCCAAAATGGTTCAATGGAATGCATTGCAAGTAATTTCACCACAACTTCGGTGATCAAACTTTATATGATAATAACGACTCCAAATTGATTAACGCTATTATTTTTCCAATTAAAAAGCCCAGTTTTATTGTGATTGAGTTACATGCATTAATGCCCATTTACCACAAAAAAACAACATTTTCGCGATGAAAGTTGGATTTGAAACGTTGACAGCAGTATATAAATTAATTATTAGAGGAAAAGGAGGATGCACCAGTTTAAGTGCCTTAAGGCAGAGAATGCGAGAATATCTACCTTTACGGTTTAGGTGAATGACAGAATTGTCTAGTGAGGGTGAAAGATTCCAACAGCGAAAGGCTCAGGAAAGTGCTAGAAACAGCAGTCGAGCATAGGGATATCATAATAATTAGTAGATTATTATTTAATTTATTTCTCAAAGTGGTGCTTTATGATATTAAAGCCCAAATTATTCGAAAATAATTAATAAGCGCTGTTGCAAATGACAGTTTGTTATCTCTATCTTCTGTTGTAGAGTTGGTACGAATGGTAGCTAGTCAAATAATTATCTTAGGAGAAGAAATATCCAATATTAAAGCTAGTCTAGAAGAGATGGTTTTATGAATGACTGGGTGAATCCGCAATACGGACCCAACTCACTTTGACAAATGCAATAATACTAAAGTTGGCATGAACCACAAAGTTAGTCCCATTTTCCAGGTAACTAGCCACTACTTAGTAGAATCCATAACTGTGCCGTAAGCTTATTTTACAATTAATTAAGTGTTGTGAGATAAAAGGATGGCACAATTTTATAGTTAGAGCTGAATAAGTGTGTTTTTAGCAGTTTCTGTAAAGTTAAACATTATAACGTATGTCAAATATAGTGCCACAAAGTTTTCTTGTACAACTCCTGGCTCATATAACCTAACTTTGTTTGACGTGTGTTATATCTAATAAATAACCCTATTTTATTTCTCTGAAATCAAGAATAAATAAATGTAAGCTTCATACTGTCGAAAAAACTAAGCGTACGTGTTAGGTAACATGCCGTAAAACAACCATAATCAATAGGAAATATACGTCGTATTCTTTTTTATCAAGCAATTTCGTTATCTGCAAATGTTTGCAAACCTCAAAATAGACACAATGTGATATGATGCAATTTGACCAAACTAAATAACGAAAAGATGCAACGAAAAATTATATTTCAACAAACGAAATGTCACTGAATATATACGCCGTAATTATCTTGATAAATTTGACAAGTAACAAAAAGTGCCAAATAAAAACATGAAAACAAAAACAATTACAGTCTTGATACTTAAATGGTTAGGGAAGTTATCCTCCATACTAACAAAATAAATGAAGCTAATATTGACACTTTGAACTTTTCACAGCTAAGAAATGTTCTTTCTTTACTATAAAACGCAAAGCTTTGTGGTTTCTCTTCTTTTTAACCTCACTTATTTATTATCGCACTTAATGTGATTATGGGTTTTGTCTAGATAGACCAGAGAATAAATGTTTTTGACAGAAAATCTCTGGTTTATAAATGCGCAGTATCAAATGGTATTCAATAGTGTTAATTTTATTCCATTTACGCACTAAACCATTTCTATAATAAGCCAGCCTAAATACAGATTATGTAAGAATAAATATATCCTGTAGAAACAAGCTTTCTGGGAACTCTTTTCCATAATATGCATCAATTGAATATTTTTGAGAAACTGTAATACGCAATAAAAGGTTTCTTCATAAAATTTATATATCTCAAATAAATTATTGAGTTAAAAATCGTATAAAAGTGATGAGGGTATACGGAGTGTACCCTCAAGCGATGTGCAGCCAGGAATAACCTTTTCATATATAAAAAAGTTATTAAACACCCAGTGAACTTAAATGCCACATTTAGTATGGCACGTATTATAGATATTATTCTTGAAATCAAGTTTGCGAACTTGAAGTAAACAACAATCCCATTTTTTAACCAGTCGTCGAACAACATAACAAAACTACCGTCAGTCACACGATACTATTTTCATAAAAACTAGTATTCATGTAACCAAAATATAAGTGACAACACACTTGAGACGAATACAAGACTGAAAATTTCCTCAGCCGCCGAAAAGATTATGGATAAAACAATTAAACAATCAATGATTGCGCGAGTAGTGGTAAATAAAATTTGCGAGCTTGAAGTAAACGTCAATCCAATTGTAGTTAACCAGTCATCGAACAACATAGCAAAACTGACGGTAGTTTTGCTATGTTGTTCAAATATAGGCCAGGTTTCCAGTTATGCTGTGCTTAACATTACCTATTGTATAATACCAATTACTTGTGGGATTTGGATCTCATTTCGTTTTTTGTCGCGAAAAACTTATGAGCAGGACGATTAATTAATGATTAACAGTTCGTGTGCTGCGATAAACATTGTTAAATGCCTAGTCTTTCAAGAATCGTCAACATATTTGTAAATAATGCAACTACCTATTAAAATAGTTTCTTTAAACATAAACATAAATACGCTTTATATGTTCATAAATATATGCACGTAGGTGTACACACACACACACACACACAAACTTCGTCTTACACGTAGTTTCAAATTGTACATATAACTATTATTCTTCAAATATATGTAGTCAGTAGATCACCTTGCAAATCAGAATGTTGATTATGCAACTATTGGTAGCATTCAGTTGATCTAACAACACTGTATTCGCACATTGATCAAAATTTCTGGAAGGGTTGATAGGTAAATTTGGATGCGTTTAGCAATTCTAAAAATATATTTGCCGGCTATGTTTTGTTTATTCTTAAAATATGCCTATCGAAACTAAAGTAAATTTATCAATTTGGAAATTTTTTTTGCCTGCGCAGTTCTTTCGTTGTCTGAATTTCAAATTTTAAAAGATCTGTAATGGGTCAACAACGAAATCCAAACCTTAGGCTATATGAAAGCGAGAATATGTTATAACGACTGGTTTTGTTAGATTGGTTTATAACCTTTGTGACATAGGCTGTTATTCCCAAAATCTAAATTTCACGACACGTCCAAGACATGCTCCTATAAAAACAGTAATCCTTAGAATTTCGACTGGTCAAACGTATGATTGTATACCGGGTGATTGACTGCATTAATACAGCCGCTGTTCATAGTACTCGTATTTTCACGTATTCTTGTTTCAACGGCATTCCATTAACTGTAGTTAGGTTTAATTATTGTTATGCTTATCCAAGGATTAGTTATAATTAAATAGGATCAGATGCATTAAAAATATAGCTAGACTATTTATTGAAAATGAAAAATGTATTTTGTTAACAAATACAACGCGTTTTCTCGTGTTTAAACAAAAACAAATTATACAATAAAGTTAAATTCCATGGTTGGCGCCTCACTGCAGGTCCTAATTAGTACTGCAAAGTTACCTAATAATCCCCACACTGACTTTAAAATGGAAAATAATATATATTAATTTAAGTTAATTAGAATTGGTTCATGTATTTAAAGGCCAGTACATATACATCGAGAAGTTGTTTGAGGCTATATCTACAGGTTGCTTCATTTGTAAAAATCGTTTCGAGTAAAAATTTGCCGGTAAATTTAAATTTGAATAACTTAGTTTATAGATAATGCTGTTTAAGTCAAAAATTCTGAAGAGTGCAAAATTTAATTTGTTCATCTTCATTTCCCTTTTCTAAAAGTTAGGTGTTATAACTTTGACAATAATTTATTGCGCGGGTGGTGGTAACAATTCTTCAAATCAAGTTTTCGAGCCTGAAGTAAACACCAATTCCATTGTATTTAACCAATCGTCGAACAACATAACAAAAATACCGCCAGCCGCAACGCACTGACGCGTTTCAACCTTCCATGTTTTATTCAATTATAGTTACTTTGTTTCGTATTGTCATTTAGAACCTTATCGTAATTTCGGTAAAGAATAACTCGAATATTATCCACGTTTGGGCCAGTTTTACATTTGTTCTAATAATGCTTGGCACAATTACTTTTAAACTAATCAATTTAATTTGTAATTATGATTCTTTTTAAAGAATTAAGGCTATATCCGTGTGTTTCCTGTGTTTGCGTGCGTAATAATGCGAATTAAGACTTCACCAAAGCCAGCCTAACGTTACAAAATTATCAAACAGTATAAACTTACATTTATTTTAATAAATGTTGCAAGCTTGATATATACACCAATAGCGTTATATATTTATCTGTCAATATGAGCTAAGCATCATAAAATGTATCAAAAAAATTCATCAACTAGACCGGTTTCGTCCATTTTCTCTTCAAGTACTGTCAGAAATTCGCCGCAGACAGGACCCCAAACTGGGTACATTTACTCTAAAGTCGGTGACTCAAAAAACTGAGTCAACTTTCTGCACGCTACACACAATTTACAACTATATAATAACTCATGTGACAGAGTGGTTTAATGCTTAAATTCACAGATTCCGTAGAAGACGTGCCCAGGTTCGAGCTCTGTCCACAGCAAATTCGTGACATTACTTGAATAGTTTCCATTAAGGACGAAAACGATCTACTGCTTGAATTGCCCTTTTTATATTATACAATGTTTAGCTATAATCGACTAATGTATACATGATTGGATTGGTGTTTATATCAAATGTGCGACATTGATTTAAATAATTTTTATCATCGCCCTCGTAACCAATGATCGTTTACGCATCAATTAGTGTCATTTGAACATTCGTTATTCATTGTCTTCATTTTAAAAATGTGTTTCGCACAAAACCTGAGAATTAAATGATTTCAGCCTTATAACTATGTTTGGTACCACTGTTTTCATTTTCAATTCTATTTAATTAATGGTTTTTTTGTTTATATTTAGACTCTCTGCCACGTCTGTCTTCTCCAGAAGTGCACTTATTACTTATTTATTTAAAAATATATGCACAAAAATATTCACTTTTCTTTTATATTATTTTTTATGCCAGTTATGTAATTTTCACTATCCATTCTATTTTGAGCCCTCTTAGTTTATTTTGATTATCTCATTTGGATGTATTTTTGTTTTTGAACAACAGTCGTTGTTTAATAATATCTTTACATTTTTGCACTATTTTTAATTTTTTAGTCCAGCGTTTTGATTAATCTAAACTTAATAAAATTTTAAACACTGGTATCAATACGAATCTTACCATTGATCTCGATATATAACTGGAGCCTAATTTTCATTCAATACTTGCCTTATTTAATTGAATATATACAAATTATTTTCGACATCAACAATTTTAACTGAATAGAACACGTCGTGTTGAAATCTTCAGACTGAAGTGACCAGTCAGAACTCATTCATCAAGGAGACTAGAACGTAGTTGACCTCGAAATAAGGAATGCACAAAGTCTTGCTTAACTGTAAGTGCGAATCTAATAACTAAGCCTGTCAATAGTAAATTTGATAAACAAAAGAGCAGTTCTAAATAAGGCAGTCGGATTATGCATGGAGTCACGTATAAATTTTTGAATGAGTATATTTCTCTTAGTAATAAAACGGTTATTGAAGCATAAATCACTTATAAAGCAAGTATACGCAACACAGTTATTCATGCGATTTCTGGTACATTAAAGAGTCAGTTTTGAAAAGATAGGAGGATTTTATCTCGTTATATATATATATATATATATATATATATATATATATATATATTTATACATATAATGTATATTGGAAGGCAAAATATGTAAAAATAGAGAGAGTGAAAAAACAGAAACCAATCAATTTCGTGCGTCACATTCAGTTCAAACTCAATGCCTGAACATGCTTCTTTGGCTTGCATAAATCCGGTTGCAATTTGTTTATGCATAAGGCATCGTGTGTGGCTAGCTTCCTTATGTTATTTCATTTAAGTAATTATTTTAAATGCTACGTCTGGAGAACATACGTGTGATGTCTCCACGATGTGTTGCTTAATTGCAGACGAGTATTCACAATTTGATTTAAAACAGGCGTTTAAGTTAAAATGTTCTCTCATTCGACTAATTAACCATTTGATCGATTGGCCTACGTAATTTGCCCAACAACTTGAGCATGTATATGGGTAAATAATATTTGATATCGACATTAACGACTGTTTCTCTTTGATTGCTGGCAAAGGCAAGTGTGTTATCCTAAATAATACTCGTAGTTTAGCTGCATTAAATGTGCGCGTTAATACTGCTTCAACCTTCTTTTGTGCCATTCGGGAAACTGCATCCCCCTTAAATGGGATGTTCAGGTAGACTGTTTTGTTTTCTGACCCGTAATACCTTTGTTTCTGCTTAATTCCCCATTTAATAATTGATTCAATTAATTGTCTAGGATAGCCATTAGACATTAAATCGTTAATTGCTTTATTATATCAGTTTTCTTTTGAATCTTGACTAACCAACCTGTCAATTCTTGAAAAGCAGCCACGAACTGTTGATAATTTATATTGAATCGACACAAAATCGCTGTAATGCAAATACTGTGCAGACCATTTTCGTTGATGTTAAATTATTCTGTTTAATTTACCATACCATATAAGAATGTCGGCTTCACGTCAGAGCACGAGAAAGATGATAGTCTACCTTTCCTAGATGTACTATCAAACCGCATTGAATATATATGTACATTGAAATTGACTGGATCCTCGATGGTCAGTCTTCCGTCGTACTCTGATGATGACCCTGGAAGATCGAAACGCGTCAGTGCGTTGCGGCTGTCGGTAATTTTGTTATGTTGTTCGACGACTGGTTAAGTACGATGGGATTGGTGTTTACTTCAAGCTCGCAAACTTGATTTAAAGAATTGTTAACACCACCCGCGCAATCAATTATCGTTAAATTGTATTGCCAATATATATATGTGGCGAAAGCTACAAACATTTAATGTTCGAAAGTATGTATTAGGTGTTGCGGACCTAGTAACAAATTAGTTCAGTTGTGACCAGAAGGATATACCAAAGGCAGCATGAACGGAAAGTATAATCTCATGCACATTCGTTTCGTGCTTACTGGCGACTCATCAGTAGGAGCCGGTATTACGCCCTTTAACCACTATATATTTGGGTGAGGAATGTGGGATAATACGACGGTACATATTCGTCGCCACATTCACCACATTCTTCACCCAAATATATAGTAGTTAAGGGGCATGTACAGCTCCTACTGATAATCCTCGAATGCTGAAAACAGTGTGCCACAATTACTTTCGATACTAGATTACCTTCTGGTCACAACTAACAAACATTACTAATTCTAACACCTAGCCCTTCACCACTATATAAGTTCTCCGCAACAAACGGTATTTAACAGTTAATGTTCGTGACTGCATAGAAATTGTGAAGCCGACATTTCCAGTCAAGTTCAATGTATGCGAGACTGCTAGAGGTGAGAGCCGCATACCTAAATTTGATTTTCATATATATTCAATTTGGTTTGATCCTCGATAGTCAACTTGCCGTCGTACTCTGATGATGATCATGAAAGGTCGAAACGCGTCAGTGCACTGCTGCTGGCGGTAGTTTTGTTATGTTGTTCGACGTCTGGTTAAATACAAAAGGATTGGTGTTTACTTCAAGCTCGCAAACTTGATTTAAAGAAATGTATTCAGTTATTGCAGGAACGTTCTCCTATTTGTCAGTTGTCTTGTAATTCGCTTATTTTGTAATTGGACGATTCAGCCTACATAATGCAATCATCAGCTATCGCATTTGTATTACAAAATGCAGTTAAATTGATCGATTGCATAGAGCTAAATCTTTACGGGCTGTTGCACAGTGTTAGTTCGCCCACTATCTTATGGTTTGGAGCGCTGATCATTCGCATGATTGGTCCTAATACCAGCATGTTGGTCGTTCCAATTAATTTGTGTACCTACGGTATGCTGTAGATATTGGCCGCGCGTGTACCATTTGGTTTTGCTGGTTTGAGACTTCGTATAATGTTATTAAGTTTATTAGAATTCACATTGTCAGTCCTCTGTTGAATAAATACACACATATTTTAATCACAAGCCATATTTAATTATCGGTATTCTTTGATTAAGAGAAATTTAGACGTTATAAAGAAATTTATCAAAATAGATGAGCACATTATTTATAAAAATCACACTACAAGTTAAGCGGACACTTAAATATTCTTTAAAGGAAAATCCGAAATATAATTACACAGAGCGGAAGATTTTTTTATGCAATATCCTTATTTTTCAGATAAATAAATTTTACATATTATTTCAATATAAACGGGTTCAATGTACTACGTATATGCGTACCTCAGCGTTCTCCGCTTCTTGTTTGTTGATGTAAAATATATGCATTTAATGTAACTTAATCGCCCTTGCATTCTAAAAAATGACTATATAATGAAGAAGATATTACAATCAAGTTAATTTCAGATTTAATGAAAATAACCTTACTAAGCTACGTTTTATATACCTGATTTATGAAAATTGTGCCCTTTAATACACGATTTAGATCTAAACTCAAATTGCGAATTCGCTTTAATTTTTGACTTGATTTTATTTCCTCAGCACAGCTTCAATTTCTGTTCATATTCTACCAATAAATGCACCAAAGATGTCTGATTCAATATAACGGTCAATAATTCAGGACAGTCTATAGAATGGCGATAATTAGTTCATTTGAGAGTCCACTAGCTTGCCTAAATGTTCTGTCTGGACACATTAGAAACAAAACCAATAAGAGAAATACCCATTTAAATTATTTAAATCAAGCTTTCATACTTGAGATAAACACCAATCCCATTGTATCTTCCCAATCCAATAATATAGTAAAACTATCGTCATCCACGTGTACTGATTCGTGACTGAATAACGATGAACACACTATAATGCATATACAAGCTATGGAAAACCAGACATGTGGCTCTTACCCACAATTCCCTCGCATACTGGAGATGTTGACTGCATAATTTATAAAGAGTCGAGAATTGTTGTTTATATTAAGCATGGAACCGTGATTTAAATAAATGTTATCACCCCTGCGCTATCTTTGATTTTTTTAAATTGTATAAATCTTCAATTCACCACCACATCCTCAGGTAACGTAGCGTCTGTTGTAAAATGAAAGATTTGGGCCGGCTGGTTGGAATTTTAGGTTTAAGTGATGCCACATAGACTCCATCTGAAAGAAAGGCTAACCAAAAACCTGGAGATAGTACATGACTGAAAATTGTGCGTGGTGTGCAGCAAGGTGGCACGGTGGATAGAGTCACGGACGCAGAAGAATACGTGCCAATTTTGGAGCTCTGTCAGTGGCAAAATTTTAAAAGAGCACTTGAACGGGTCTACTGGATGAAATGCCTTTTCTATCTTATATAATGCTTATGTTATGCTGCCAAATGTCTATATAATGGTTTTGGTGGTTACATCAAGCTCGCAAATTAAAATTGAACTAATTTGATCACCACCTACGCAATTACTGATTACATAATTTTATAACATGTTTGCAGCTATTGCCACAAGTATATTTCGCGCCGTCAATGAAACTTTAAATATATAACTTATATAAGTACGACGAGAGCTGCAAATATGTTATCTTCGTGACTGATTAGAGATTATGTAGGCAGGTTCAATTTATGCGAGGCTAAAATTTGGAGAACCCTGCCTGTTTTCCCATGCCTTGTATGTGCATAGTTGTTTGATCCGGGTTACCCAGATTTCTATCGTTCACTGTCGAAGACTGTGGAATATTTAATAGCGGCATTAATTGTGAATGGCGGCAGCGTTCAATGTTGTGCGACTGGTTAGATAGGATTAAATTGGTGCTTATCTCAAAGCGACAAACTTGATTTAAAGGAATTTTATGCCTAATCGCGCAATCAATGATTGCTTAATCATATTAGGTGTATCCTTATAGCGAAAGCTGCATAAATTAATAATAGAAATTTTACGGTCGACATTTTCTGCCAAGAGGTGAGAACCGCACATCTAATTTTGTGTTTTTCTATATGTATTACAGTTTGATCCTCGCTAGACAGTTTGCCGTCGTGCTCTGATGATCATCATAGAAGGTCGAAACGCCTCAGTACGTATGACTGACGGTAATTTTGCTTTTTTGTGCGACTGATTACATAAAATACAAGCGCATTTAGGAGCTCGAAAAATGTTAGCAAATATTTCCGCAATCAATGAACACATTGTTTATAAAAATAATGCTCGAAGGCAGGCGGATTTCCAAGGTGTTGCAAAAGAAAGAGCAAAAGGGAATTACATATATCGGAAGCTTTTGCAACGAAGTTTTTTGGCGTAAACCACGTTTAAGTTAGGATACAGCCGAGAAATCCATTTATTTAATCTATTTTGCAGCGAGAAATTGAAATTTCCGCGTTTTGAATTTTCTCACCATTTGTTATGGTATTGGATTTTTTACCTGTATCAGAGCATAAATTCAAAATTTATACTGATTGAAAAATAGTTTTCAATTGCATTGGCAATTACAGAAAGAAACTTAATAGTTTCTCATCACCTCATCACCGATTTGGTCCAAATACATAAAATTCTATTTGATACTGTAAATTATTTTAGCATTAAAGGTGCTGTTCTTTGTTGCGCACTGGTATCATCACATTTAATGTATCCACGACTTTCTTTCGTGTGTGGTTGAGATGCTCTCTCAGACCTACACGAAACCTATCTGAACGCGTACTTGTAAATGAGGATCAATCGTATCATTCTGGTTAAACATATTTAAGAATATATAAATTTACACTTTCTCAATCGCATTGCTTTCCGTGTTAGAAATGCTGTAAACGCCTCCAAGAGTTAATCAGCCATTGCTTTCTTTTACTATTTGGAAACTAATTCCAATTCCAAATATTATTTTAACTGTACTGTTAAAAACCATAGTCAGGTCTTCTTATTGACGTGATTCGACCTTCACTGGTCACCATTATTTGTTTTACCTCTTATTGTCTACGTGGACTAAATTTTCTTCATATGGACACTTTCACCGATTTGATTTACAAACAGTTCGATATGCTAACATTAGCAGGTTAGGATTCTCTAATGTCCTGCCGATAAGTGGGTCAAATAATCATGGGCAAAATTGACAATATTATTCTTTAAAAGCGAGTTATATTAATAATTGTAATCGCAATGTTAACAAAATATATAATAATAATAATAAGAAGAATAATAAGAATAAAAATAATAATAACAACAATAATAATATTAATAATAATAATAATAATAATACTGATAATAATAATAATAATAATAATAATAATAATAATAATAATAATAATAATAATAATAATAATAATAATAATAATAATAATAATAATAATAATAATAATAATAATAATAAGCATAATCAATATATAATTAATAATAATAAATAATAATAATAATAATAATAATAATAATAATAATAATAATAATAATAATAATGAATAATAATAATAATAATAATAATAATAATAATAATAATAATAATAATAATAATAATAATAATAATAATAATAACAGCCAAATTCATTCAATTGAAATGCCTTTGGTGGAAGAATAAATGCTAGTTTAAGTAATGCCATAATTGTAAATGTAAAGGTATATAGAACTGATAGAAACAAATCGATAGACCTTCTTGAAGCCTATTCAAAAGTTTGTCCATTTGCTGCTGTATTCCAATTAGAAATGTTTCTATTGCTTCTTTAGCTACAACGACTTCCATATTCAACTTTTGGACTAAAAATAGCCGTCATGCTATATTTAGATGCAGCTAACCAACAAGAAAAATCAATTTGTCTTAGCAATATAGAAACACACAAACAAGCAAACAACGGTAAACGTATTTATTTAATTGCATATTCACAATTCTTGGGGTATTATTTCAATCCGCTCTAAAATGCACTACCTAAAATGGTGCATTGTCGGCATTATTTTTTTATAAAGCAAATTTACAATTCGATATTTTCTGCGTCAATGAGAAAGTAATTTTTTACAGACTATGTGAATTAAAAATTTATATTGATATTTTCCTCGCAATCGTTAAACAAACATGACATTTTCTAATATAGAGACAAATTTCAAAAGATAAACATTCAGTTTTAATGCATATAATTTAGCTACAAAAGCAATAATTCTAATAATCAAATTTGGAATACACGGTAACGCGTAGTGTTTGAATTATTTTTATTTTTATCAATTCACTAAATTAGAAGTCGATATGGAGTTGAAAAATTATTTTCAAGAGATCGAAAATAGAAAATGCACTAAAAATAACAATAAAAAAATGAATTATATTTAATATTAGAGGATTATTTTTATGGTTCTCCAAGAAATATTATTAATTTTGTTTTTATCATTAATTTTACTTAAAATTATTATTACAAGTAGTAACATTATTGTCGCTATTATTATTATTATTATTATTATTATTATTATTATTATTATTATTATTAATATTATCATTATTATTAACATTATTATTAATACATTATTACATTATTATTATTATTATTATTATTATTATTATTATTATCTTTACAATAGATGTAGTCATGAATTACTTCATCAAGCATTTCAGCATCGCATTCTCCGTGTCACTACACTTCTCTCGAAATTTTAACCAAGTCCTACCCTTTTAAGTTGCTTCAAGACGCAGAACCTTTTCCTTAAACTCTCTTTATTCAACGCTTCCGCTTTTGTCGTAGAGCAGATTGCTTGTCGACCTCCGAAACGTCATTCCCTCATGGTCAGAACAATTTACAGTGCCTTGCAAATATCCTACTCTTATGGTTCAATCGCCACTTTAAGGCAACCACCTTTTTTATAAAGTCTTTATTTTTCGTTAGTTTGCGTAGTTCTCTCAACCTAATTATTCATACATCAATCGTAACTGTATGCCCTCAATTCAATAAAGCAACAACCGTCACATATTTACTGAAGTCTACATTTGTTCCAAGGCCACAAATAACTTTCACGCTATATCACACCACGAATTCAAGAAAGTGATGAACTTGTACATCTTTAACAAATTCATAAGAAATAATTCTAACAGGAAGTGTACCTTGTTTCTTTTGTGTCAGTAATTTACTTCGTCACTAATATAAATAGCTCCAACTATTTGATCGGCATTTCCGGAATGAAATTCTTTAGACGATGTTAATTCAAACGAGGCACTACGCCAGTAACTGATGAACATCAACTATTGTCCTCCCATTGCCAGTGCACACCATAGTCGTATCGCTAACCATAATTCTCATACTAACGAATCTTCCCTCATTTTCAGACAGAGGATCTTCATATTAATTTGAAGCTGAGTTTCAAGCCGTTCATTATTTCGGATGACTTCATCTTCGCTTATTTGTAATAAAAACCTATAAAGTCTACATCATTCAAGATTTTCTTTAAAGAATTTCGCCCTTGTTATTTTCATATTTTATCTATAATTCCTGCTGAGTCCATTGTGATCTAAAAATGCCTCATTAAATCAAACTTTAGTCGGCTTTTATCATTTATCATTTTCAACTATGCCCGACAACTCTAAAACGCTTCCGACAGTACTCATAGTATATAAATCAAGATTACGAGTTTGATATAAACACCAATCATCACTATAAACTAAGCATTATACAACGTAAAAAAAGGCCATTCATCCATCAGACGAGTGTCTTCCTTATTTAGAACTCCTCAAGTACTGTTCAGAACTCGCCGCGGACATGACTCGAACATGGGCACGTCTGCTTCGGAATCTGTGATTCTAACCACTGTGCCACCTTGCTGCACGCTACACACAATTTCAGTCATAGATTAACTCGTCTTTTTGTTTGCCTTTCCTTTAAGTAGAGCCAATAAGGCATACATTTGGACCTACATTTTCAGCTAGCCATATCAGCCTCGTTTTTAACTATACACAACTGGTATTCCCAGTAACAAACACCCATATACATTTTTCAATATTAATTTTGCTTTGTTCTTTTCAATTGTGGAGCTAGATGGACTCTGCTGCCAAAGAAAACATTGTAATATTAATATTAATATTAATAGTCATTGATAAAATTATTAATATGATTAAATATTAGTTTTAATAGTAATATTAAAAATAGTAATTTTAATCAATATAGCATAAAAATATGATAGTGATAATTATATTTATTTAAATTATGGTAATAACAATAATATTAATATTTATATTATTAATATTGTTATTATTATCATTATCAATAATAATAATAATAGTAATGACAATAGTAATAATGTTGTTGACAACAGTAATAATAACACGGACTACTAAAACTACACAAAAAAGCTGGCTTTTGAGACAAATATTATCAATAGTCAATCCTCCGTATACGTGAAACTCTGCGCAAATAACGAAACTACCGTCAGTTTTAATGCTCATTCGTATTATAAAAAAGAAGCTTAAATAAATAAAAGTGCTGAGAAAATTCTCCATGCAAAATCACAAAAATGAATAGTAACGCATGTAAAAGAAAATTATAATGTATTTTATCAGGCGAACGCGTTGATTTTCTTTTGATTTAACAAAAAATAATCCGGCAAAAAAAATCATGCATTCCATAATAAAG